>LOND01007743.1:6734-18643 GCA_014220965.1 Paragonimus kellicotti | reverse complement strand
TGGTGACATAATTGGTATTGGTATGCATCATGATAAGATGCACACAGAACAGATGATTCATCAAAATTGTGACCACGAATCTATGTGCCTATAAACTAGTACCTTGGAAGTCAAGTCGGATTCAGCTTTCAGTGTTGACTTGAACACCTCGAAAGGATCACCGGTTCTCGGTGAACGGTGATACCAAATCCCATCCCATGAGCTAAGATGGACAGCTTTGAACAAACTAGAGCAGTTGCACACTTTTGCCTTCACTATGTTTACCAAATATAAGCTACATAGAAAACGGAGGAACAAGGCAAAACCGAAGAAAGAAATGAAGTTTCTTAGTATGTTTGAAGATCTCAATGAAGGACTCAAAAATGTTTGCAAAATTATCTCCATCACCTAAGCGAACATCAAATTTGTAAGGTTGTCCGAATGATTTAGTGAATCAATCAACTCACAAGTCGCGATTCATGCACGCCAGCATTATGAATTTGACGACGGTAGTCAATGAGCTAAGTCTGTATGATCGTATCAAATTCACGATTTTCTGTAAAAACGTAAAACTGCAGAGGAAAATCGGTCAAACAAGAAAATTAGAATAGTTCACTGCCACACGATGCTTGTGACGAAATTTCTGTCTGACCTTCGAAATATGTTATCAACATGAACTTAATAGATTTCGACTAGAAGCCCTTTCCCTTGGTTGCAAATATTGTACGAAGCCGAAAAAGATCAATACAATTGCAATCAAGCAAATGTGGAACTATTCTGATTAATTCTTGTTAAAGGCTGAGCCAAATGTATGTGAAATGAAACGTGTGATTTCGAATACCATATTATACTATCAGTCCGTAATATAACAGTACAGGAGTACAGTTGCAAGAGTGCAGATCAGTCGGTATTTTGAGTGAAACGTGTAATTGAACCCTGGCGAACAAAATGTGGTAGTTCATTTTATGATTTGCATAACGCCGGTTACCATACTGAAGTATAACCTCTGGTATCCAAAACGGCAATCAATAATTTTTAGCTAACCAGACGACGAGCGAACAATAAGTTTCATATCTTCACGTGGTACTTCGTGTTCGCCGAGCTTTGCTCATTGAATGATGCGTTAGTGTACGACTGTGCCACTTTAATTTACAGACGTCGTTGTCCAAGTTTCAAGCATTCTTTACGTGTGAATGTTTTCATAGTTGTAAGAAACCAGATGAACGTAATAAGTGGCAGAGAGCGTTGGAGTTCACCTTTTGGCCGAAATTATCTTTGCATATCACTCACGATCTGCATTGCTCTGTAGGCCTTCAGTCCACAAGTTCCAACAGTCACGTTTGGCTTTGAGCTAACTACACGTTTGCGACGGATCACAGTATGTGAAATGACTTCATACCGCTATTTTTTCCTTTCTATCTGATTAATCTATTCGGATGGTTCATTTGAACTTAAACTTTCACACAAAGACGATCGAAGTGTTTGCAGACACTTCACATAATAACATTCAATCTGCTTAAGAGTTTGTGCTCAATACGCACAAAAAATAAGTTCTTTCTTGAAGTAAACGAAATAGGCAGGAAGGGTTATAAACAGCTGACAGGGGCTTACAGTTTCATGTTGATAACTTTGTTTTTTTGAAGGCTAATTTTCGACATGCAATTGCTCAGGCGTCTTCCATGTGATGCAATCCCACTACTCAGCACTTCTAACTACACCACAACCACCCGCATTTTTGTGTCCACGTTCTCACTCGTTGCCTTCTAATTCTCCCTTCTTTCTATTCTTAACTACAGCAGTCACATCACCAAACAAACGCCCAGCTAATAACTGTTCCTCTATTGATTCTCCAGTTGATCTCATATTGAGTGTTTAAAATTGCCACGTCTCGCTGTGTTTACTCCCCTACTGTGTTCGTTTTGATATCGGAATGGATATGGATGTCGTCATGGTGTTCAGAATTGTACGGAGACATAGCCTATCGACCTTGCTTTGCCGTTTAGCTCGGGATAGAGAGCTACATGCGCAATACAAAGCTGTTTTGTTAAATACTTATAGGTCATCCGAGTTCAGATTTTGTTTACAACGTAGACTAAGATGTGAGTAGTGCTGTCACATATCAAATGTCAGGTTAGAAATAAAAGTGTTCCCTGGGTAAACCTCTGCTGTTGAGTCTCTGTAGATTAGATATCTCCCAGCTTGCAAATTCCCTACCGCTGCTGAATGAAGAGCAAATTTGCCGCGTAGGGGAGCAGCATAACAGAGAGCAGATAATTGCAGCAATACCTAACGTTCTGCACCGTTGAACGACAAATAGCTGCCAACGTTTAACGCAACCCAATATATGACAGGTGCGCCTACGTCAATCATGTTATACAGATTACTCTTTCGAATTAGTCCACGTGATCATTTTCAAATAAATGATCGTTTTGGATGGTCATAAATCATCTCCAAACTACATGTCAGTTGTCAAGACGTACAGTGCAGTACTTGCTGGGATTTTTCGACCGTTTGACGTACTTCACTGTGAAAGCTCTTGGATAGTTTTCAAATACTTGGTACAATTACATTTTGAAATGCTCACTCGATCATGCTGTCCCATGGTATACAAACGGTGTCCTTAGGGAAAAAATATCGAAAATCACTGAAGCGGTTGACAACCATGTCCACTTTATGTGCAGACAGCTTGTTCAGTCGTGATTAATTCTTTCTGCGTTACCAAAGTTTACACAAAAATTTGTCAGCAACGCTTATCAGTATGAAGCTACCTGTTGCCTATTGAAAAGCGTACCCTAAATGGTACCTAATTCAAGTTTACCTTGTCGGTAATTCACAGTCAATGATGGAATGCGCCCAGTCTAAAACGGCTTACCAAAATCTGCACTAGCATTGCCATCCGTTGATGATTTCAGGCGTAAACTGCACATACATATTCACGAAACCCAATCGGATACTAGAACCGACTAGTAGTCAGACCAGTTTCGGTATAGTAAAATTACGTTTAATCCTCCACGAAGGGCTTCATTTAACTTTTTTTTGCTCATGGCTAAGTGCGTTTGATGTAAGAGTTTTAGTTGTACTACCCGAGAACCCCTTCACAGTAACACTGCTAAAGTTACTAACTTTTATTCTAAACTTCGCGAAAGCTCTAGCAAATTCTGTGGCTCTCGAAATTACTGATTACAAAAGCAGATGCACACAATTCATTTTTCATCATGTAATCAACTCTACTTGGAAAATACCGTTAGTTGGGCTCGAGAGAAAGCGTAAATCTTAAACGAAAATCATCTACACAACTATAAATTCGAAAATTTATAAAAGATTAACCTTCGTTGTAACTTACACACCTCGTTCATGTTGGATAGTTTTATTACTCTATATAAAGTGAGCTCCATTGATACATTTTTACAGTCTTAGCATGCACTCAAAAGTTTTCGGCAAATTTAATAAAATTGGTACGACGAATTTGGATGAAGTTGACGTGTTTGAAAGCCTCATTCGTGATCGAGGCACGTAAATCCTCAATATAACCACCCCATTGATAAGGATGAATCAGAACGTTCTTGATGAGGAATAATGGTTAGCGGTTCAGATTTTTGGATGCACTACAGGAACCATTGAAGCATTACACAGTGCTGACATCTGGCACACGAATTTGTACGGACAGCGGTATTCTCTGTAAAAACTGAAAAGAACCCCACTGTAGTGCTTATTGCTAAAATGGGTTTGGAGGCAGTAAAAGTAGTTAGCTTGTCTACATTAATTCTACTGTAATGGACTTCATTTACATCAACCGAATGGTAAATTGAAGTAAGTAATGTGAGGTCACTAGTGCAATGGTCAACAAGGTTGCTCCAAAAAACCGTGCGTTGAAGTTGAAATTCTGGTCTTAAGAAGGATATACACTACTATCAAAGTCTAATGTAGGTGGTACTCGAGTCTCTCTGAGTAAAAACACTGTGGTCAACTATGATTGGTCTTCAACTAAAAACATCCACATTCCATGCTACTCATTGATATTTACGGTTTACTGGTCAGCACGTTCCATCGAACTATGAATCCGTCCTGTAACGTTTACAGCATCTACTATTGGTGCATAATAGCACTGGCTTCGCTCATCCATTTCTTTGTACAGAGCCAACGAATTAAAATGTTTGGTTGCAAAAATGTAAATTAACTTCAGTTTTGAATCATGACTCATTGAGCCTCACCCCATACACTCAAAACCCGAATGTTGTATCTGGGCTTGCGGGGCCTAGTTGTCGCAAGAAAATAAGACAGAGAATTATCTCCGCAATCTACGAGCACTTGACGTTGGCTCACTCTCTTGGTGAGCCTTTTGAAGAACCAAGTTTTATTAAGTGCACGGCAAGAAATCCCATACCTGTTCAATTGCTTCAGAGGTTCGGTTCACTGCTTATTTGAATTGAGGAGAAAACTTGAGCGCGCACGCAAATGGCCCGAACGACAAATTAAATAGTAACATTGTACCGTCACCTTGAATATTGAAATTAGCGCCAGAACGTCCTCAGCAAGTTAAGCTATCATTCGGTGCATCCACGTTGATCAATCTTCCGTCTGCTCGTGCATAGTCACGTAAAATTATGACAGTTGCAAAATGGAGTAAAAACCGTGTACTTGTAGCTGTCGATTGATATGCAAAACACCCTGGTCAAATGAAATGGTTTTTCTACGTAACTCTTGCAAGGAGAAAATTGAGTGCAAACCGATCAGCTTCTCAATTGGAAGATGAAACAATTTCCCGTATTTGTGGACCACAGAGTCTAATAATTAGGTAAGATGGGGAAATGCAAACCAACACAGTACATCGTTAGCAACGGCATTATCAGCACCATGCAACAGGAATATGAGGTCCAGTAAACTTCAGCACCCAGACTGATTCACTTCGTCAGGCTGCTGATTTTTAATAATGAGGTCAGAAATGATGACGAACAACTTACAGCGAGTAGTGTTCACTATTTTTTTTTAAATCGTACTCATTTACATACACACAAAACCTCCCAAGTGTTGCACTGTCTGTGATAATGTGTGGAACTACTTCAGGCGTACAACCAAACACGCGTGAAAAGGGCTTTTAGAGTTGTCAGGCAGTGGACCGAGACGTCCCAATTAAATTGTATGCGATAACAATTCACCTTGCACAAACTGAGATAAGATCCCCTGAGTTGGATAAAAAAAACATTTAAAACCGACTAACTGTTGAGCTTTACCTTCGTATACCCTGTGAGCAAGCCTGAATTTTAGAAAGTAGATGCCCAAGCGACTTGAAAACACTCAGAGAGCATCTGCAACATGCTAGCCAGTAGCGATTCACGGTGAGTTTGTCTCACTATCCTAATGTCATCAGTGTACCCGATTTCAATTAAATATAACATCTTATCACATTGGAACAAGCAACGGCAAATAAGTGTTATGTCCGTTTGCAACTAGTATACATAATCACACCAATAGAGAGGGACGTACTTCGGCTAACCTTATTTACGGTTTTCATTTCGTAAATTTCTGTACTGTTGTAGGTAATTAGCTGGGAGGAAGTTGACTATATGAACAACCACGCCACATTCCACGTTTGGTATTTCTGGATAAGGCAGCGCTGCACTTCTAGAGCCTCACATTGGTTTCTAAGTTGCAGTGGTGATGTTTCCAATTTATTAACTGAAATTTCGGAATAGGGAAATTGTTAACCAGCTTCGAAGGCTAGTGATCTTGATCAGAGCAAAATATTGGCGTCACTCTTTGCAACTCGCAGTTTCCCACCTCACTACCGTAGTAGAGAAAGGTCCGAAAACCACTCGTAGGGCTCCTGCAGGTGTAGGGAAACTTGAATCTGCATTGATATCAAATCGATTAACACATTTTGGCAATTTCCGTTCGATTGACTTCAGTGATTTCAACTCATAACGAAGCCTTATTGAAGTATGCATCGTTAGGCATTAATCAGGACATAATGTTGGTTACATTTGTGACAAAATACTTTTTGCGTACCAGCTATGACTAGTAAAGTGAGATATGTTTAATCCTTTACGACCGCACCAGATTCGAGTTGCCACCAGGTTATATACCATACACACTAGAGGAGCGTGTCAGGTCACTTCAGCACATTTAGTCAACTGCTTGAAAAAACCCAGCCGAAAGACGCTTTCTATTTCTAACTGACGCGAACAAAATGTGCCCAGTTGCTCGGCATTTATTAGTAAAATAGATGGAAAACGGGTCGACATTTAAATTGTTCAGCGGAAACAGTCATGTGCCATTATTGATCCACTCATAGCATATTAGAAATAGGACAAGAGGTTTTACGTGCTCATTTGTCTGAATGACACATGGTTAACAGTGTACAAGCAACACAATCATTTACGCCAAACACTGCAGCAGGCTATCAAATTAGCACAAAATTTGATCGATTATGGATTTTTGAAATTACAGAAGAAAAGAAACGGTTTAAATCAGTTCACAGAGAAATGGGTCAAAATGAAACCATGAGTGACTGCAGAATAACACACTATTTTAGAAGTTTGTATTAATAAGCTCCTTCTGGTAGGTGATCACATTATGTACACAACTGTTTTTCAGTGAGTAACTTATTTCTTAGTTACTTCAGGTAGAGTTGGCTATCCCAAACAGAAAAACTGTTTCATGGCCATCAGCAATATGATTATTAGCAATACAGTCATTCATGTAATAGAACCTAACTCGTCGTTGGCTGTAAAATTGTCCATGTTAGCCAGATAAGTGTGAAGAATGATGGGCTTTAATTTCCTAACTAAAAGTGGCACGAAGTTGAATATATAACAGCAAATAAGTTCGTAGTTTCTCAGATGACCACGGCAACTCTAAAGTCGATCGTAAAGGACCCCAGAAACAGTGGCCCCAGACCATGCATAAATTAGGGTTTTCATTAGTATCTGCGGAAGCAGATGTAAAAGCCAAACATCAAAGTGACTAGGGACACGACTTAATGAGCACACCCGTAAATCGCCGACCGATTCGATAAATAAGACAAACGCATTGTTAATGTTAGCAACTTTTAAGAAAAGCCCAACACGAACTTGACGCAACTGTGACATTTCAGTTAGTTTACCACTCAAAATTGCAAAACAGTCTGGAATGTATAAAGACTGTGACAAACTTAGTTCTTCGTCAGCAAAAGTAAATGATCATCCCACTTTATAACGCTGTCTTAATATCTTCAGTTCCACCGTATATTTATGTAAGCCGTAACTAAACATTAAACTGGGGCTCCAGTTTGACTTTTGCCATTCCAAATGTCATTATCTCCTCAGTGCTGACTGCAAACTCTTGTAGTATAACGTGTAACATGCATTTCATGAGATTGTGTCCGTGGTGATTAATAGAAACCACCCTACACTGTAACCGTCATTGATTTATCATTCTCAGACATGTCATTCGTCTATTGTTGCCCACCAACTGTAAAAAGACTACAATGTGATCACTATGGTAACTGAGGAGGTAACAAAAACCTCTGTAATATATATTTTACGTTCTAATACTCGACTTTTCCGGGTTATTATTGCTATCACTAATCACAGGAGGGAATGTTGCTGAGGGGAATTATCTTAATTGGCGAATTCAGGTAGAATCACACAGCTGCGAAAAACTTGAGAAAGGTAGCAGCAGCATCACATTTATCCCTACCATCACAACCATTAACATCATTACTAACCCCTACCAACTTCATCTCACCATCGTCAGCATGATCAGTTTAATCATTGTCGTCATTACCACCATCAACTTCATCATCATTATGAATATCCGCAGTAATAGGATCATAGACTTAAGTTCGAGAGTTTGGACTAGTCAAGGTGATTACCACCTACGCTTGGCCACAACACTCCCATTCACGTAAGCTATTTTGCGAGTTGACTTCAAACAGAAGCTGTCTGTCCTGCTGTACGAATTAGAACATCTACTATAACTGTGTACATCGAATGTTCAGTTCCAATTTAAGGAGAGAAGTTTCACATAAATCGATGGAGTGGTTAACAGAAGTCCTCTATATCCAGTTCTCGCGAACATTTTCGTTGCCCATAAAGAAAGCAAAGTGGATCAACATATCGCGTCCAGCGCGATTTACTGAGGGTATACGGACGACATTATCGTAGTCGCCTACAGTAGATACAGGCAGATACGTTGATGAAATAAACGAATTGCAGTCACATGAACCTATGATGGAGTTAGAAAAGGATCGCTGTCTTCCGTTTTCGGATGTATTGACCCAACGCATAGCTGATAGTACCGTAAGACAGTCGATCTACCGAAATTCGACATGGACAGGGCAGTAATCGCGCTATGATGGTTTTGACCTAATTCAGCCCAAACGGGATTTTGTTACCGCCTTATTCGATCAAACCAGGAACATTTGTACAGCTGATATGATCGATGACGAGTACCATCATCCTGAAGACATACTATGCGCAAACGGTTATCCACATTGGTATATAAGGACGATTCAACAAACCACACGTTAACAGATAACCAGTCCATTTAGCTGAACCGAAAGTTGCATTCATTCGAATTTTGTTCAAGGGCGATGATTTCGGTTTACTTTTGAAAACTCGACTAGTTTCCTCTGTCAGACGAGTTTTTACACTCGCAAAAAACCGCTTACCTCTTCCCCTCGTCTCACAAATTCAGTCCAAGCCTTCGTTTTCTGAAGTACCTTTGTAGTTTTGCTTTCTATGATACAAAATTTTTGAAACTGAAATTGTTGCTTCAGTTCAACTGGTCTTCTGGTATGCATCTTAATGATACACACGTACAATATTTTATTGTTATTTGGTAGTCATCCGTCTTGCTTGGTTCGCCCGGTCTCATTTACTGTTTAATGCTGGAGGATACTCAGAAAAAGTATGGTTAATATTACCTGAATAAGATATTTTTTAGCATAGTCTTTCGAGCTAACTTCATCATTCATAAGGTAACCTATCTGTCTGGCTTTGAAATCTCCAATGCACTAAACAGCTATTTCGAGAAAGAACAAATAATGAAAAGTTATCTGTACTTGAACGCATATCGATCACGTTCGGAAAATTGCACATCCAACGGATGTTCGCCGAGCTCGGCATTTAGGCTGTAAATGTTTCATCACCAAACGAGATAACTTCATTAATATGTGTGTGAGCGTTGAATGCAAACAGTTGATAACATGTGTTTCAATTGGAATTATTTTCTTTCAAAAACTACTAAACAAAAAGGACCTGATGTAAGTTGAAATAATCACCTAGACTCACTTTCACACATGATAGGAAAGCTTATCACATAAATTCGCCGTATGAAGTAATTTTCAGGTTCTGACTAGACAATTAAAGGATTTTTAAGGTGCAAAGATAACACCATGGTTGAAGTTGGACGAAACCTATACAGATAACTACTTTTACGTAATGCAGACGTTGAATGAAGTAAATTTAAAACTGTGTGTGAAAGTATACGCACTAAGAGTTACTGAGTCGCCCACATCTTGGTGACCAGTCCACTGTTTGCACTGCTAGCTTTGTGGTCACATCGAGGTCAAGTTCACACAGATTGTGATAGCTTCTTCGACGGATAAAAGACGATGTTGGATTCGTTTTGGAAGCATCCCATGAGATACATCTAACCCATAAGGAGACTAAAAGGTAGTCAAGTCCAGTTATGATTTTGTCAGTCGCACGAACTGTAAAAACTGGTGTTTCGACCAGCTCCAGGTTGGGCCACATCAGACAGTGTTCGCCAGGTTACGCTCAGATTGGGGACTTATAGTTTGTTTTACAAAAACTGATGGTACAAGGACTAATTATGAGGACGCTGAACGTTCAAAACCTGCTGATACACAGGACAAACACATTTCCGTAACTGTCATTGCGTTGGTTTCATCACACAAACTCATCTAATTATTTCTACGTGTGAGGGTGATTGATATTGATGGGATAGCAATAAAGACGAACATGTTAGCCATTAGGACGTCTCACACACACTATACAGACACATCGAAAGGTAGCATATGTGTAAAACAAAAGGCAAGCTATACACGTGCGTGTACATGATGCGCTTTGTAGTCAAAAATGGTTACACAGATTATTCAAAAGTTCGAATCGTTCGTGATTAACAAACACTTACTTGGTTTCTTTTCCATAATTTGTTACTCCGATTATAATGATAAAAGAAAGTACAATGAAATTCTGGTGAGATGTACTGCTCCCCCGGATATTGCTGATGAAATAGAAATTGCAGGCAAAACAGTTAACAGGTTAATAACGTCAGGTAAATGTGTATATTTTGTTACTTCTCAAAGTAAGTAAGGTTTTGTATTGCTCCTTGTGAATCCTGTATTTAAATGTGTTATGGAGTGGCCAGTTTATGACTGTAAAGTAAAAATGCTTGACGAAAATTACCACGTGACTAAATTTACTGACTCCCTGCTTATCTGCTCAAATGAGCTGCATATGTATCCCAGAGCGGTCTTCTATGACGGCGAAATTGTGGTGCTAAGTGCAGTGGCAAGCAATTATGAATTGTGTTTTGTTATTTTCTGTGTGGGACTATGCTTGGTCACAATAATTTTGCTCGACTATATCACACATTATGTGTCGGATCAGTGTAAGAAACTGGGGTATCTCACAAATGTGTTCACACTTAGTAAAATTTCACGACATTTTACAGTGATTTCATTATTTTAAGTCGACAGGTATTTCTGCTGAGCTAACAACCATTCTGACTGCAAAGTTCACTGGAATATGTTGGTCTTGCGCGGGTTGCGATGAACGATATTGTAATCAACATATTTGTTTCACAAAAACATTTGCTGGAACTTGACGTATGATCAAAACAATGTTACGTGTATGCAGCTGAGGTGTTCTACTGAAAACTAAACATTAAGAATAGGACGCTTCCCGGTTGGTGGACAAAGGCATTCGTGGTTAGTCATCTCAAGCCAAAAACATGTGCACAGAAACATTTATTTAGGTCTCAGATTCCCATGAACTTGAACGTTTCACATCGTTTCCCTTATTCCATATTTTAAAATCACCTCACTACTGTTATGTTATATTATATATATTATATATATATATATATATATTCTCGACTACTATTTTTGGTACAGGAGGGGCAGGACAAATTGCTAGCATCTCCCAGTGACTATCTTTTCGCAGATATGTTCAAATTTATAAAAAAAACGATTTTTTTCAGGTGGTACACAATAATTCAAGTTTGATGTTTAGACCAGCACAACTAAGGCGTTTGTTTCATATTAGTGTTCTTAGGAAATTTTAATTCCGCTCAAAATGAAAAAGGAATATCAAATCATTCGACTGAAAAATACTTCCTGTCGAAAGGTAAACGTCGGTTATAAATAAAGCAATGAAATTAGATATTGAAAAACATATATTAGGATATACACTCGTTCCATATTATACTATCAGTCCGTAATATAACAGTACAGGAGTACAGTTGCAAGAGTGCAGATCAGTCGGTATTTTGAGTGAAACGTGTAATTGAACCCTGGCGAACAAAATGTGGTAGTTCATTTTATGATTTGCATAACGCCGGTTACCATACTGAAGTATAACCTCTGGTATCCAAAACGGCAATCAATAATTTTTAGCTAACCAGACGACGAGCGAACAATAAGTTTCATCTTCACGTGTACTTCGTGTTCGCCGAGCTTTGCTCATTGAATGATGCGTTAGTGTACGACTGTGCCACTTTAATTTACAGACGTCGTTGTCCAAGTTTCAAGCATTCTTTACGTGTGAATGTTTTCATAGTTGTAAGAAACCAGATGAACGTAATAAGTGGCAGAGAGCGTTGGAGTTCACCTTTTGGCCGAAATTATCTTTGCATATCACTCACGATCTGCATTGCTCTGTAGGCCTTCAGTCCACAAGTTCCAACAGTCACGTTTGGCTTTG
>LOND01007742.1:3325-17021 GCA_014220965.1 Paragonimus kellicotti | reverse complement strand
AAACTATGAGTGTCAAGCAAAAAAAAAAAACTGAGCATACAACTAAACTTCACCACGGATGATAGAGTCCTTATAGCATACGTGAGTCGTAAACAGTATAGTACCGTACAGAAAGCAACAAACATCAATATGATCCAGAAATAATTAACCAAAACACTACGGATACAAAAATAAATCTATTTACAGTACAGCAAACGAGTAGAAGACATGGACACAGAGAAAAACAGCATGAAACTCCACGAGGTTTAATCGAGGCCTTTCAGAATGCTGTGAATATCCGCCAGGTGATGGCCCAATTTGTCAATCAGTTGAAGTTGTCGTTCCAACTGTAAACAGGAGAAAAGGGTGTTAAGAATAAGGAAAAATATAGGTCAACGGTGTCCAGTAGTTGCCTGTTGAGTCTAGATGGTGTACGCCATGGACAGGAGCTTAGAAATGTCTCTGATGGCAAGATAACGGGAGCCAAATTTAGCATGTTAACTCAGGTAATCAACAACATAATAAGTCTCTTAAGCTAGGAAGCTGTAAATACGATCTCTCCGGCTGGAGACGAATTCTATCCTTGTGCGAAGACAAAAAATAACCGACGGAATAAATTTAAACTTTTCTGTGAGCTCCACATTACATATGAAAGCCCAGAGAGATCCCAGTCGAAAACGTTTTTAGAAAAATAGTGATCAGGTTGCGCGATCGTCTCAAGAGGAGACACAGTACTGTTCTGTTAACTCCAATCGATAACCCCGCGATTAGGACTTCCTAGACAGGTCAACACGGTTGCCTCATGAAAGCGTGGCCGGAGTTCTAGTCCCGGCAGTGGCAAGGATATGCACTACTGACGAGCTCTAATGAGAGCGAAACTCGAGTCTAGTGCTTCTTTTCGAAAGAGGCTGGCTGGAAAGTCTATCTGAATGCGAAGGCTGCGATCAAATGTGAGTGATGTTCAACTTGAAATTAACCAAATCCCCGACTACTCATCAGAAGAGATGAATAAATAAATAAAGTTGGATCCTAAAGACAGAATAAAGTTTGGTGAGCGAGAGAGAAAGCTAGAAGCATAAAGTCCCCGAGAAAACTATAGTAAACTAGGAACATCCACAACTTGTACGCGACGTAACCTCGAATATGTGAATGCCAGGTGGCATTCACGAGACACATACCTTTAGAGGAGAACACAGAGGACGAGAAGGCTCAATCGAAAAATTTCTCAGAGAAGTTACACGGGAGTTACAATTGCAAAATAAATTGTGATGTATTTAGCCTGATGATGAATCACTGAAAACGAGCTTAGTTCGCTACACAGTGTTTTTCACGATTATATTGGAAATGTTTACTCGTAGTTACATTTGCTTGACCAAAAGGTGAGGAACCTTGATAAAATACGAGCTTGTGAAAACTGTTGAAATAATCGGTATGACAACGGACCAAACCACCGGTGTCATGATCCAACAGCCAACATGTCGTTCAAGCCTTTTGATTGTTTTCAAAACGAGGTTGGGCATCAAAAGCAGATTTGTACCGTGAGGTATCGGAGTAGTTCAGTGTACATTTAGGAGTACAGTGTGGGCAACTGTACACTGGAAGCAGTAAACGGTTGAGATTACACAAAAACGGGGGTGCTACAAACCTAGGAGAGAAAGCGAACATACCACGCGGAAGCCCTGATGTTTACATTTGGACCTCGTCATATTTAACATATCTACCAAACTACTTACTAGCATTGATGAGTAGACGCGGATTAGATCAAATTCAGATTGAACATCACGTACATCTGATCGCATCTTTTGCATTCAGATAGATTTTCCAGTCAGTCTTTTTTTAAAAGAAGCCATGGATTTAAGGTCCGCTCTTGCTAGGACCCGTCAATATTCACGATTGGCATATAATCAGGATTGTACGGTTCAAACATACCCGATATGCCAAAGAAGTTCGCGAAAAATAGAGTAGGGGTGATTTTTAGCAAATGGTAAACATGCAACCGATAGTCAAAATAGAAGAGGCCAAGTACAGATCTATATACATGCTCAACGTTCGCACAAATTGTGATGAAAGCAGAGAACATCATTTAGGTTGACGCATCAAACAGGTATTATCTGTAGCAAACTCATGCAAGTTGATCAATTGTAAGAGATTTAACATTTCACAAAACTCTCATCAACAACCTGAATAGAACAAATGAAGGGAGAATTCGCTTACTAGCTCAGCCCATTAAGCACATTCGCGAATATTGTTAGACCTAGCGCAAATAAGAAACTACCAAAGGCTGTGAAGCAAGCGGGTCCCAACATGAAGTACAACAAGGAGTAATTTCCGTTCATGCTACTCATAGTGGCAAAAGACCAGACAGTCCATGATGATGATAAATTGAGTGATAAACTAACCTTGTTGTTTTCCACCTCCCCAATTTTGATATCACCCTCGAGGTGATAAGTTTTTTGTTGAATTCGGTTAAAGTGCAATTGATACTCTTGCGTTTCTGCCTTTATTGCTTCAATTTCTTTTATAAACTCTTTTCTCTTGGTCTGCAACACCTGGCAGATGGAAACCACACAAATGCATCAAATGATGGGAAAATGTGGTGGGATGAACACGAAAAAACATTCACCTACAGTTGACGCAGTGATGTGTAGCGTTCGATTAGTTCGTACAGAACAGTATATGATGCCATCCTTACGGCAAACATCTGCAGAGAACACGGAAATAAGTAGCACTAGGGTGAGTGGGCGCTAGAAATCAAACTACCCAGCTTGCCTAAATTCCATCCGTATATGAGTGTCCATACTTCAGAATATTACGGCGCCGTAAAATACTTTACCGTCATATTACTTCTTTCTAACCACAGCATCATTAAGTGCCTGTTCTTTCACAATGAGCTCTCCAGAGTATGCAACCAAACCACATTGGAAATCGGTAACCCTTGGTAGAAAGACGATGATTCATTTCAGTTCGAATAATCTCAAACAAGTGGCTCAGAAAAGGTAATTTTATTTGGTAAATCCTCCCCATTCTGCACGGATCACTTCTACGGTTCTCTTTGGCAGGTTCGACGGAAAAAATGTAAACAACGAAGTGAGCAAATATGAATAAACAAGTAAACCGAGCGAATGTTGTTCCCAGTACGTTCAAACTAGCTCCAATTGGCAGAATTGTTGCCTTAGCTGCTACTATAGTGAAGGTGTAACAGTTAACCTTGCTTCCTTGCTGAAATATGAAAAACCATTTGTTCCTTACTTTGCAACGTTTATGTCTAAGCTTCTGAGTAATCTGCTGACCATCATGGAACTTCGGACTGAATACCAGTATATTTTACTGCGTGCTTTGATAAGCCACTGGTATTGCATAACAGGTAAGTCATCAAAACTCATTGGCAATAACGCAGAACAGTCTCTTTGTACTCTCGCATTCTACTGGCGCTCTAACTTCAGGCACTTAATATCTGTTTCGCTGTTCTTCAGGCAGCGTGCTAACTTTCCGTGTATACCAGAGTAAACGACTTCAAGTTTCTTCAGCGAGGCCGAGTTAGGTTAATTATACTTGATAATACATTATCGTAAACAGAATTGGGGTGCAACGGTCCGATCCGAACCGACTTTGCTACTTGTCGTGATACCAACGAGGCATATACGTGGCATTGCTGAATCCCCAAGCTTAGATGAACGAATGACCGACAGAAAAAGTAATTAGCACGTTTGGTACTCTCACTTGCGCTAAACAACAGTTGGGGCTTTACCCGAAGGTGATTACAAGACAGTACGAGAGCCAGGAGGAGGCAGTGGCCAGACTAAACACAGATTGATGGTAGACGTCCTGGATTACGCAAATGAGTGAAAAGGAGACTGTAACCCTTGGGTTTCACGAAACTGACAGCGACCTGATGAGCCTTGATACATAATAATGAATGTGATGGAGACTGTTATGGAGGCGATAGCTACGGTATGTTTGCGAGCAAAAGAATCGGCCCACGTATGGAGGTAGAGAAATGGCTTGCTACTACCGTTCTCTACCAAATTTGCGCCGTAGCGAGGTGCCCCGTAAATACACTAAACAGCGAGCGCTTTCAGTCAGCTGAAATTCAGCATTCCACCACAAGAGAATTATCAGACTAACGTACACCCAAAATTGGAACACCTACATGACCAACTCAAGTCGCTAGAGGCCACTTCAACTGACGCTGCAACTTGGTTCAAATCTAGGTTAGTTGATCTCGCCCATCAATACCAACGTACACCTATCAACCAGTAAGCTTTGTTAAATAAAGAACACATTCGTCAACTCAAAGAACTTCGCAAAAATACAGAACTGATTATTTTACCACCTGATAAGGGGTCTGGAGTGGTTCTGTTAAATCGTGCAGACTATATCAACAAGATGCAGTCTATTCTGTCAGATACGTCAAAGTTCGTTATCGACGAAGATCAAACGGATGCGGTTCAGAACGTTGACTGCTAAGTCAATCAAACACTTCGGAATTCGTGAAACTGATGTCCAACAACAATTTCAAACATCAGTTAATGAATTTTTTGATGCTGAGTCATTATTCACAAATGTTCCAATTGACCAGGTTACTGACAATGTTTGTAATCACGTCGCTGAACATACTTTGACATTTAGCATTCGCACCCATGAGTCTTCGAAGTTACCGAAAATGAATACATCTGATAATCAACTTTATGTTCAACGGCACTTTCTAAAGATAGGTAGAGTCCATTAGGACCTGTGTTAGCTGACATATTCATGGATCACTTAGAACATTCAGTGTCCACTGAAATTCGGAACACGTTGCTTTATAAACGATACGTAGACGATATTTTGTTGCATTCGACGACCATTGAAAATAACAGCTTCTCATCAGCTGTTAAACAGTCTGTGCAGCAAGCTAACCTTCACATCTGAGCTTGAACAAAACCGGAGGATACCACTTCCAGACGTTTTTCTTTGGAAAAATGCGAAAATGATTCATCTTCCAGTCGTGTGTATCGCAAGTCCCGTGGACAGGGCAATACCTATACTTTAAGAGCATCGTACCAACTGTACAAGAACGCTTCCCCGTTAGGACTTTGTTTCACAGAGTTTGATGTATTGCGACATATGAGTTAAAAAATGAACTGAAGTAGTTGCATGAAACTCTGGTAGAAAATGGATACCTGATAGTGTTTATTTAAAAGCATTCCACTCCATAACCCAAATGGGTTACACAAATTACCGTTCCTCGCAAGTCCGTCTATCTAACTCTGTCTTTCAAAAGTGACAATATTTTAGCCTCTGATGAAACACCGTTTAGATACAACATCCAAGCGCACAAATAACAACACTCGACTGGTCTATGTGCGAGAAAATACCTGTGTTCCAACTACACCTAGAAAGGACCTGGTGCCTCTTCACGCCCAATCCGATATTGTGAACAACTTCGATTGTATCCGTGAGAGTAAATACTTCGGCACAACTGGGAAGCACATCTGTACACACACTAATGAAAACATACCGAATTCGAGGGTCGGTTATGCGACCAGTGCCACTAAAAACCCTCTACAGATCAGGCACTCAGTGGATCTAAGGATCGCCTTAAGAGTATCCTTTAGATTCGAACTAAAGCAGGAGCTCAACATTCCGGAAGCTGTTTTGATAAGTTGACTGAATCCCAATCTGTGTGCCCAGAAACAGGTGATGACTAACTTTTAGCTCTGTTGATAAGGATGCGACTGTTACTCGCCGTTTCTGTCTTATTTTCATATTGTTTCCAAACCAAAATTTTTAGACAGATGTATTTTTCACACGATCTGACAACTCATGGACTGCTCCTATTTCATTCCATACTGCATTATCTTTTAATCAATGTTGATCAATGGATATTTTTTGACGCCTGTTCGACTTGTATAGATCTTCTAACCAATTCTTACTTCTTCCATGTGATCTGTATGGATTTTTACACCACATATTTCTCTTTCTGCACTCGTATTACTCCTTTTGATTCGCAGTAATTCTATTATGTTACATCAATCTCATGTATTTTACCAATGAGCACGTTTCAGCTGCACTGTGCTACTTCCGCTTTGGTCACCTGACTGACTGTTGCACACAACACTAGATTGATCTTGCTTTGCTGTTACATAACATACATGTTAATTTTGCAAAAGTAACCGATGAGATGCGAACGAAATGTCAATGCGCAAGACATCTTACGTACTACTGTTGGCCTTTTTCAAGTTCATCAGTGGGAACCAATGTTTTAATCAAAATACCAATGTTTCGGTCTGGATGGCTTCTCTCTACGTGAGCAACCAACGTTGAGTATGTGAATGACATTACACCTATCAATGATGGTCTACAAGCGGTTTACGATGTCCATATGAGGTTCGGGATTTTCGTTCTTTAAATGAACTTGCATTTTGCACTCACTAATCATTTTTTATAAGATCGCGCCTACCCCCATACCTAATAAAGAGCCGATGACGGTAGTAAAGTTCTCTCACCTTAGGGGTTGTGTCAGTGTCGATGGGACATTTGAGGAAAGCAGAAATCGTGTGGATAAGACTCAGGTGATATCTGATAACATATATCGTCACCCGAAGCGCCGACAAGATTTGTTTTCCTAAAAGACCACGTAGTGTAACCGGATGGGTAAGTTACATTGTGCCAGCCGTAAGGCTTGGTCAAACCCGGCGGGAGATATTCACAGAATCTGTCTTCCTTTTTTATATCGCCACATTATTGACATAGTGGTCGGAACACTAGGTTAGCATGAACAAATGATGGTTAAAACCCAAAAAACCCAAGCACAAACGCGATAAGATTACCTTTTTCTTGTTGGCTAACAAAAGTTTTTGACGCATGCTTTGGTTTTGCAAATCTGCCAGCGTTCGATTATAGACTTCCTTTTCCAGTTGTTTTTTCTTCAGTTCTGCAACATCACGTTCAAGTTCTGACTCTTCCGCCTAAGTAATCAAGAGATGAACAGTATAACGGGACGACATGAAAACATTTAATTGAAGATGTTTTTGATAGAAACGATGGGATGAGACAAAAAAAACTAGCCAATAGCTGATGGTTAGTGAGTGTACAATGTGTAAAGGAAAAATGAACAACAAATAAAAATTGCTATGCATGCAGTTGGAACAGAAAAACGTTGTATATGAATGTTACCATCTCTCGCTTTCGTAACGCAAACAATGAATGATAACGTAGAGGTTGTGACGATTTTGAGAATTAAAAAGTCGTATACTCAAACTGTACGGAAAACGAACATCTCCGTCTTCGAAAATGGCCATGGCACTTGCGCTCTCAGAAGGACATATCGAGGAACTCTGCTGAGGAGCAGGTGAGAGCATCGATGATTATCGCTTAAACTATGGATATTGGCAGCGTTATTTTCTATCCAGAGAACCATTACCATTTTCGCAGGTCCTTCGAATTACCTGGCACAAATAAGTGCAAGAGATTTTAGAACATATTGTGACAAATATTACAACTGACAGTATGATTAAATACGGTGAAGTTATTTTATCCATACATCAAAATGGCTACTTCGTCTTTACGAATTACCAAAAACAGTAGACAGCTCGAGCACTTCTTTCTCCTCAAACACCCGCGCACATACATTTGGCCACTTTACACGCAGAACTGAAATCAAGGTTTCTCAGTTCACAGAGTTTGACGCCACTGCGGGAGTCTTATACCACAACATTTTAGGACTCATGCCAAGCGTCCGTTGCCTATCAGTGATAGTGTAGTTATGGTAAGGAAGGTTTCACCATAGCACAGTAGTCCATGTGGTTGTGCCTGCATGAATAGTTCAATCATACTGTGTGCTATTGATGACCATGACACGCCTATGGTGGGCTAACAAGACAAATAGACAGGCAAACAAAGCGAACGTAAGTGTGACATGATAAACTGCTAAGATGTTCACGGCAGTCAATCTAAAGGATGAATTTTCCCATACACTGGAAATAATGTTATATTTATGGGTTAGACAGACTGATGGAAGAAGACTGCTTAATTCCAACAGATAAAACGAAATAGATGGGGAAAATTCGCAAAAACAAGAGTGAAACAAATTACAAGAGGAAAAGCTAGGTAGATCTCATTCTCAATAGTCACTTGATTACGTAAAATGGACGCATATTCTGAGTGAAACACAATCGGTTTATGACGGCTTAACAAGCTTGGGCCATCGTGTTCTACGTAAACAGTTTATAAGTTGAACATCACTCACATTTGATCGCAGCCTTCGCATTCAGATAGACTTTCCAGTCAGCCTCTTTCGAAAAGAAGCACTAGACTCGAGTTTCGCTCTTGTTAGAGCTCGTCAGTAGTGCATAACCTTGCCACGATCGGATTTAGAACGTTGACCACACTTTCACGAAGCAACCGTGTTGACCACTGCGCCATTGACCTCACATTAGGCACGACCGAATTATCATATGTGAACGCTCAACCACTTTCGCTTGTGAGTAATGATCAGGTTGCCCGATCGTCTCGATAGGAGACAGTTACTGTCTGTTAACTCCAATCGATAACCCCGCGATTAGGACTTCCGGGACAGGTCGAAATCTCCGGTCTCGTCAAACCTGCTAGGCAAGGATATACACTACTGACGAGCTCTAACAAGAGCGAAACTCGAGTCTAGTGCTTCTTTTCGAAAGAGGCTGGCTGGAAAGTCTATCTGAATGCGAAGACTGCGATCAATGTGAGTGATGTTCAACTTGAAATTAACCAAATCCCTGACTACTCATCAGTAAATGTAAACAGTTTATTCAGAGACAACTACGGGGGGACTGAGGCGCTGCATTTGACAGAAATTGTGGAGACTGATGAATCCCGAGGTTTGTAAACAAAGTGATTAGTTTTGTGCGTGATTGTGGGGGGAAATGTAAAAGCTATTAATTAAGGTTAACGGCTGTCGATACTAGTGGAAGTAGAGAGACGTTCGTGTATAAGAGACATTTTGATGAACAATGGTGAGTTTAGAAGAGACCCGATTGTGAAAAATCCAAGTTTCGGTTGGATTCGAACTAATGACAGGAACGGTATGCTTGAAGGCGGCAAGCGATTTACCAGCTGAACTACGAAATGAGATTGTTTTATTCAACCACAATGTGCTGGCGACAGCTATTACTTGTTGCAATGACCATGCAAAAGTGGAGGCAGCAAAAGGAAAATACAGTATGGCATATGTAAAGTTAGTCCACCTTTCAGCCTACATGAGAACAGAAACCTACAATGATCAGCGCTCTTCAAATGTGAAGCTAATTGCAGTGAACTCTGTTTACACCATACTTGATTATAGTGGAATTCCGGTCATAACGAAGCAAGTGGTTGTGATCAATAAAAAGTTTTATTTAAAGAAACTAAACAAAATCTGGAGATAACAAACGACTGTTTGAACTGTTACTTCGAAGAGAACGCATTTTTAAGATGGGGTTAAAAGTAAGTGTATTTCCGTGTGTGTGCGCGCTCGCTTGTACCTATTGGAACACAATTTTGAAGCACTCTGGAAAAAAAACTACACCACGAGGAAGGTAAACGTAAACGCCAGTCTGCGTATTCCGATGATGACAGTACACTTCTTCCGTGATTCAAGTAGGCTCGCACTTTCCACCAAAAGGTCACTGTCATTTGAAGAGACGAAACTCCTCGCTGGTTACCATCACTTCACAAGAAGTCCTAGTTGGCTCAGCGACGGGAAGCGTGATACGCTATCAAGCTTTGCTGTGTTCTTGGCTGACTGGATTATGCTGGTTACGGGGTGGGATCCAACTGGTGGACAGAAACTATGCCATATCTTTTCGATCCCTAAGATAGCAAATACGTATTCAACGAAACTGTTTGCTTTTGACATTCACTACATTCATTACACTCAACCTTAAGAGTGAAACTTGTGGTTGACCGCATCCTTATCTGACTGAGTTGCAATCGGACTGGTAAGGAAGGAATGAAGTTATTTTTCACTGGTAAGGTGAGTGAGTCAAGACGTTCCAGAGGTCCCAGAGATGGTTCCACAGACTGGGACGTCAACAGTAAGTTTGAAGCTTTGAACGTCATAATGAGTTAAACCGCAAAAATGGTAAATTCCTCTCCCGACTGCTAGACAATTGCCGTATATTCAAGGTTTAAAACGGTGTTGTGTAGTATACTTCCTACTAACTAGGTCGTTCAAGTTGTATAACCATGCGATTAAGGTGACAAAATTTCGAAGTGAATTACATGGAACGACAGATGAAAACAGGTGTCGTTGTGCATCATGCTGGTACGACATCCACAATTGATCGGACGCAACCCAGGAACGTTGTTCCTATATCACATGATGACAAGCTTTCAGAAATGGTTATTAATTACTGGCTCATAAAAGCTAAATTAACACCTTTTGTAGAGTCAAGTAGCGAACTGCAGGGTCAAACGGGTTATTTCAGACCAGCCTCTCCGATCAAACGCAATAATTTTGAACTTGCTAGCAGAACTCAGGTTTGAGAAGTGTACCTGTCCGCCAATGGAACTGTCCCAACTCAAGTTGACGAGGAAATTGTAGCCAAAACTAGTAGATTCGGCCATAAGGTAGAAAAACATTGCTCATGAGAAAGATCCAACAATTATCATGTTTCACCTGGAAACAGTACAGCAAGACACACATACTTTGGGTCTATTTCTTCAATGTTAGAATCGTCTTAAGAATGTTCATTGGGAGTTAAACGAGTTGGACACAATCGAGATTAGCATCCATTAAACTGTAGTGAAATAAAAATGTTTGTTAACGGACCAACTATTTTTCTAGTAACACTTAGACCACATCGCCTCTCGAAAGACGCCTGAATGAATTTGCACTTGTCGAGCACGGGTTGCAAGTTTACTCGATGTTTACGGTTCACGTACTGATGCGCTGCTGAATAGGCACGGAGAATAACGTGGACAACACCAATCCATAAATTCGTGCGGAATGAGTTCAAAGCACAAAAATAACAAACACGATGGACACATGCGTTGACAGTGAACAGGTGTACAGTGCACGAGACTCAACAAAAATACGCAATCGCAGAGAGAAGAAGAAAGATAATATGGACAATGACCGCAATCGATAACTGGTCATTTCTGAGTCTGACCAGATAGCATAGTGAGTTGGCTTGCTTAGAATCTTAACGGATAGGAGGGAAATCCAGAAGCGAACGTTTCATGAAAATTTTCTAAGGATGTTACGATCAACTGGAACAGCCAGGAATCGTCTGGATATACAGGCGTGTCGATGATTGTAGAACGCTATCATCTGGAATGAGGTTTTTAACTAACGGCAAGGATAGACAGTCTCCAAATTGACAGACAGCACCTCATCCACGAGAGTGAGTCAGGGTCATGTGACCTATGACGAGTTGGTGGCTTACTAGACCGCTGGTGACTTGCACAAGCAATGTCCAACGCGAGAACTGTTCAACTGCGACTTTCATGCACTGCAAGCTTTTATTATTAAGCGGACCGAAGGTTCGTTTGGGATTTGTCGAAATACATGCTAACAAACAGTCGGCATGCTCATACGATCGTCCCATTTGATGCACATCAGCCGACAGAAAAAGTGAGCACAAGAATTAGCAGATCGTTACATATCCGCCTTGTTATTAGGCAACAAAACAGAATGGACAGCGCAAGTACACAATGACCCTTCCTTTCAATAGGAACGTAAGGCCGATCCGACGTCACGAACCACGCAGTCCGCTAACTATAAGAAGAACCTTCGCTGTTCTGAGTGATATTCCGCCAGAAATACAAAATGGTGCCACTAGATAGATGAAACTCCAAAGTCCCGAAGGGAACAACCAACAAGAAAGAAGAGAGTGGGAACGACTCAGTTTAATAATTTCACGAGTAGCTCAATTCAGTCAACAACGAGGATTATTGTAACTGCAACCAACCTCCACGAGCATTAGATAGTTGAAACCCACTGTAGGTTATCTAGCATGCTGATCCTGATTGGTGGTCAGTTTTCTTCAGCAAAGTAAACTATTGTAATGAGAATCCCACAACATCAGTAAGGAGTAGGCAATCTAGGTATTACGCCAGGGTTCGCACGAGATATTCGCGCGCTGAATTAATCAAAACCTAAATGGTTTCCAAAGGATCGGTTCCACTGACAACCCTGTTGGCTTCCAACGTTAAAATAAAATGGCATTCAACGACGTGGTTACGGATACGCAAGACACTCCATCCGGCCATTGAGCCGTAAGCTGCATTTCCCAAAAGTCCACACCACCATGAGACGTGGTTCAGTCTGTTGCTAGTATATCTGCCCAGGTAAGGTGAATTTTTTCATCCGTATCAAACAAACATTTTATCGAGTCTCGTATATTTTCACCCGCGCTTGTAAGGCACAACTACACAGCACCTGCAGTGCCATTGATATCTTTAAAGGCACTGAGCTGTATGACGCACTCGTGTTTCCAGTGGCTACTTTTCGTAAAACTGAGACAGCTGTCGAGTTAGCCGCAGTTGTGTTTTGTTTTATCAACGATGCAACATATACTGTAAGCGGGTCCCCTGTTTCTCAGAGCCCCTTCAGTACCTTGCTGATTAGCTAGTCAAGAACAATTGACATGGTTAGTGTTACCTACATCAGCTCCCACGCTAGATATGACAGATAAGCAATATCCATCCCATTATTTTTCTGTGCCATGCATACTTGATCTCCACGTGACAGCGAAAGACTATTGGTGGGGTGATTTGTCGTCAGCTGCCTTCTTGAAACCGAATTCAGCTGGAGAACGTCTATATTTGACAAGCCATGAATAGTAATACGAATATTAATCTACTTCTGTTCCAAGTCGATTTGACTCCCAGTGGTCAGTCAGGCTGTCAAGTCAAGCCATTGGGGTCTGCTTTGCAATGAACTATTCTAATTTCGCACGACCCATTCGTGTCGCAAATATCCTAATCTTGTAGCACATATTACCGTCTGCAAGGCATTCAGACTTCCACGATCAATCTTGATCCCGGTTCATTTCGGTGACTTTCTCGGAACCCTACAGGGACGTATGAAAATCCTCATTTTTGAAGAGTTTTAGCCAGATAAAAAGAAATGGATGGCATTGTTCTCCTACATTTTAAAGTTTATTCAATTTAAATTCAGTTTTAAAGATGGTCTCAAGGTAAATGAACTGTTAGTAAAAGTATCCTTTTGCAGATTTATAGCGATGCACTTTCGGATAAATCGGAGTATAAACGTCTTTGTGAAGCAGTAACTACACAGCAAGAAAAGTTAGAAACCAAAAGATCTGAAATGCGCATCAAACAGGAGAAGATCGGACAGTTGGCTGGTCGATTGGACGAACTCAGATTGGCTCAAGACAAAAAAGAATCAGCGTGCGCTGCTCTTGACAATCGACTGATATCATTGAAAAATGCTAACGTTGTTTGTTCGGAGAATGTAGGTACTCACCCTCCGGTCTATTAGGTTTCTGTTGCATTATTCACCACCCATTTCAGCAAGTTTTCCTTCTTACTACAGGATTGCTGTACACAGGGCATAGGTACCTGGTAGTTCAATCTATGACTGTGGGATAGGATATTTTTCCACGATTCAAGACATTCCTTTTCCTTCATCTCCAAGCAAGGGTTAGTCTGTCATTCCTCTCCTCATGGTCGCATGGCAGTGGCAATGACATCTTTGTCACCACTGCTGTACCGCTGTTAATAGTGTTGTTGATGGTGACGTTAATGATAA
>LOND01007730.1:13331-25549 GCA_014220965.1 Paragonimus kellicotti | reverse complement strand
TGATAGGAACATAGGATCTAGTATCACCATTTTGTAAAAAAAAAAAAGGTTTCTTGACTCGTTATTCTTCTTTGTCTCCAAGAAAGGCTGTTTCTAATTCTATTTCAAGATAATTAAATCGTACTTAACTTGCTTTTTAAGGTAGGACAGGTATGTAAAAACCTAACTCCACAATTTCCCTTTCCGCTTCAACATTCGATTGATTGAACCTTTCCAGAACGTTTTCCTCTGATACTCCAGCAGTCATATGTGGGCCTTCGACAGATACGACAAGTCTATAGATGAAATTTCTTTTGGAACGAGTATAAATGATTTTGATCACCAACAAAAACGTCCGGATGCTTGTTGACTGTGGTTGTTTTCAGCGGATAGTCGATGACCCCATGCTCGTGTAATATCCTAAGCAGTTCACCACAATTTCTTATATCCAATGTTGGGTTGACCACATCTTGAGCATCTCGTGAATTAAAAGATAAGTGTGTTTTGTTTCCAAACCGCCGTAAGTTACGGTGTGAAAAGTGTTTTCTGGTTTATCCCGTTGGTCATACGCACATACACATGTGTTTTAGGTATATTTTATGCAGGTCACTTCTATTCTGTAATCTTTATTTCCGGAGTCTGGCACTACCCTACGCCTCGGCCGAGAACTAGAGTCGCCTTACAGTTTCCTTTTCATTCGTCAGTTGAGTAATCGAACCAGTTAAATGAATTCACAGGGCGTAACTTGTCACTCATGATTTTCAGTTGTTTCAAGCACTGCAGCCTTGTATTCTTTCTAGTAACCCAAAAAACAAAAACGACTTGCCACCATACTGACATGGTTAATAGTTTTGACCTCATTCCACCTTGGACATTCTCATTCTCTTGAAAGCCTGTGTTTGCTCTGACGTTAATAACCAAAACAAAATACTTTAACGGCACTTAAGAATATCTTAATATTATTGTCAACCTTCTCCATCTCACACAACCGAAGTGAAACACAGATGATTAAACTAATTCAGCTTGCAAAACAAAAGTGTACATATGCTCTTCCCTCTCTGGTCAAAACCATCGAAACAGAAGTTTAACGTCAATAACTTTTAAATGCAAAGAACCAGTTTGCTGTGCGTGGTCAGTAGTTCCTCCGGTGACTCAAAGATGATCGACTTGAGACGATGTATCAACACACAGAAAACGTGTGTTGAGTCGACCATATGGCCGGTCTACAGGAGGTGTTTAGTGATCAAAGAAGCCCGCGTGTGCTGTCTAGCGGAATAATACAGTGCAATAAGTGTTTCTTTATTACAAGGCAGGTGAATCGATCGGTTCGACCAAAGTAAACGTCGCCGCAGAGACGCAGGAGCTCTTAAATAGAAGTGAACAGATGTGATATCCACGTCTTCCTTGAGTTTGACAAATGAAAGATTGGTACAAGTAATGACATTACTCATGAGCTTAATTCGGTTAATCGTTTTTGTGAATCACCCCGGCTACGGGCAGCAGCTGACGAGAACATACAAAATGGTATTACCATCCTACACAATAGATAGATCTTCCGATTTCGTTATTCAAATTTAAAACTGCGGAAGACAGCTTTTCATTTCTGAAACGAAGACACCTAGCCAACATAACTAATCGATCTGTCTTTGTTGCAACAGTGTTAACGAAAAATACGGGGTTGCATTTCGCTTAGTTGGGACTGGACCTTTTAAATAATTCTTTAAAAAAGGAACGCTAAGGTGATTTGGTTCAATCTCGGATGTTTGAATGAAATACATGGAGAATCCACTTGCAACAAGCTGTTGGTACCACAACTGAGGGACTTGCCATTGTGGAACATCTCATCGTTCGTTGTACGCAGTAAATTCCCAAACGTCTGAAGTAAAAATGCTAAGCGTACCCGAAATTACAGCTCTGCGCATCCATGAAAACTCTTCTCTTCTACCAAGCTGAGCGATTCATTTTGCGCTGATCGGCATAAAACAGTTGTGAACCTTTCATTGAGGGCTCTCTATTTGGAGGCACTTTNAAAAAGAGATCGAAAACAAGCTTGGTAGAAACAGAAGTTTCACGTTCGAAAGCGCAAGAGGCAGATAGAAAATCAACATCAACAGAAAGCATTCACATCTACACATTCTGGCAAACAGATGTGAAGCAAAAAACCAACCACACACAATCGCAGGAAACAAGGTTACCAAAGAATTCAGTATAAAAGGAACAACAAAATGAGACAATCATGTAAGTGATCTTTCGAAAATCATTTTTGAACAGAAGATAAAATTCAAGCAGTGGAATGTAACTGTGCAAATCTAAAAATTTCCGAATTGCGGGTCCTATTCTTATATCGTTGGTATATAAAAAGCCAGGTCAAACAAAGCATAACGAGGACACAACCCAACATTATCAAAATGAAGAAAGGACTGGTGGAATAAGAGACAAGGTACTGAACAGAATTCATGAAATGTGTATCACCAACTGCGGCACAAGTTGATTGAAAATCAGCTGGATCCAACAGCAACGGTTCGATTTGTTTCATGACAAGATTTAACGGGCATCCACTAGTGGGCGGCCGATCTGAACAGATTGGAAATTGTAGATACTTTCCATCAGGGTCTGAAAAACCTCGCTTGTACAACAGCCGCAAGCTAAATTGCTCAAGAAGACCGGGTTGACTGGGTCCATATAATTCTAACACCACACAGGACGAGTAGGTTACCAGTTTACCGTCGTACACGCCAAATGCAGCCAACAAGAAGGTGACATCACTGTCGTGAGCGGAATAGGCCACAGTGTGTTGCGTGGATAGATTAAATGTTTGAAAACTGGAGGAAGTTGTTCCATTAACGATTGACTTCAAGTGTTGCACAAATTCATGAAGGAACACTCCTATTTCCAGTCGTAGAATGTCCTTCGTGGAAGCCATCATCACCTGAATAACGCAGAATGTTGCAGATTGCTTTAGTACGGTTGAGAAACATTTCAAAAGAAGAACGATAACAAACGGTCCATTGTGTTCATAGTTAAAATCAACGTGAAAACAATGATACTAGTGGAACCAGATAACACTTCGTCCAACAAACGCATTCTGCATGATAAACAGCCATATAAACAAGCGAAATCTGGCCTGTAGACTCCTGGTCATCTCCTAAAACCATTTCACTTAGCCATAAATTTGAGAACTGAACCCAGCAAAGAAAACTTTAAAGCGAACATGCCCACAAGTGTGCAAAGATGCTGAGATATCCCTGAGCAGTTTACGACTACATTGGTTGGAATCTGAACGTTTTGATAATAACAAACCAAAACGTTTCACATAGGATCACAAGACAGAGGTAAGCGGCGTTTACTATAGTGTTCCTGGAGAAAAACGTTCCGACTTTCGCTCACAGCTCGGTTGTTTGTTTGCAAGGTGTAGGCGCCTTGATGTTGTATGTTTGAATATAGACGTAGCTATTTTTTAGTAGTTAGGTCCACTTCCCCTCCCCTCTTTTTTTCTTCTTTCTTCCTATATAAGTCTTTTTTTCTTTTTCTTTGTTTCTTGCGTGGTTGTGTGGCAGTCAAGCATCAGTATGAACCACCGATGTATTGCTGTCTATGATGATGATGATGGGTCGTCTCTACCTCAGTAACACTACATGTTTAGTTTTGATATTACGGTCTACAGCAAGTGCTTACATCTGGACTGAAAAAAACCGAGTGCGTTGGGACAAAAAAAGGACAAATATTGGTATAAAAAGTGAATTGTCTCACAAATTTCTCGTGGAACGCACATGAATGTATATCCGATTGTGCAGCCAGTTAGGTTTGACGCACTGACAGAAATCGTGGTAAAGAGATTGTTAAACATAACCTGAGATGATTGGCTAAATCAATAAGCGTAACTCGTCAATCGCAAAAACATACTGTTGGTGCCCTGTCAATCGTATTTATCCTGAACGTTCGGTAGAGTTTTACGCGGGATGAAAACCTCATGCAAAGCGACTGAATAACTGATTATGATTCACCCAGTTGTGTACAGATCCGCTTAACAACGGTTTTTAGTTTACCTTGGAGGAGATAATGTGAGCCTTGACCTACTGTACTTCAATGTTCTGTTCGCTTGAAAATTTTGTGAATAATGAGGAAATATGAGGTGACTGAACCATATAACAATCCACGTCCCTTAATTTCACCTTTTGAACCTAGTAAAGAAAACTGACGGTTTACACTAGAGACGGATCCGAAGACTGCTGTTATCATCGAATAAGGGTTAAGAAAAGGCGAGTATTACAGTTGTGTCATCCCGATATCTGCAATCATCAAGAAAAATCACGTTGTAAACATTTGATTCAGGCAATCCTCGTTGAGTACATATGCAATTAGGAGATTTCTACAAAATACAAATCAGACTAGAAAGGTAAGTGTCAGATTAGTCGATCTTTCTGCGATGGCCAACAATCTGGTACTTATTTGCCGGGTGCACACTATATTTTCTGGCGTCTGCCATGCTGATGAAGTTTAACGAGATTGGAACACCTGCTACCGTTGTGTTGTAGTAAATGGGACGAGGGGCTTTGGGGTGGTATGCAAAGGTGGACGTTATACGGAGGACCGAAACATATGGCCGCAATGTGTACTATCCAGTTCTTCGAATTCATCGGGGTCAAATGGCTTATGGAAACTTGACTGCAGGATATGTATGGCTTTAGACACTTCGGTTTTGCGCGCATAGCTTGAGGTAGAATGGCCAGATCCGATTGGTTCCTGTGTGGATGACATGTTGATTGAAAAAATTGCGTAGTGTTAATACAAAACGGAGCTTGGAAAACACGTTCTCATTTGTCCCTTCCATGAGAATAAACTAAAGTAAACGGATTGACGAGATTCTCCCTGAACATCGAGTATCAACAATACATTCTGTGTGCCCTGATTACAGCACATCGTCCTCACTCAGCTGCGCATCCCCGCGTCATGATGAGCCGTATTTATTTACAAATTGTTCAAAATACAGTAAGTATTCCATGTCAGATGCAAAAAAGCGGCGAAATCAGTGCGAGAATAACGTACGGAAAGCTCACTTGGATGAACAATGCATTCATTTTAAACGTATTGTGCAAGTACCACACAAACGAGCGCTCAGTTGAACCCCACTCAGTAGAGTTTGCAGAGTCTGAGCACAGGAAGAAGATCGAGTCTTCATCCACAAAACACACTTGAACGGTGCTTCAGCTCATTCTGGTTAAACCGTTTGAAAGAATATGCAATCCGGTCGACGGTACAAACAATGATGTGTAAACTTGCACATACAGTATTTAGAACATAATCCAGGTACAGGTACTCTGAAGTGATCGTGCTCAATCCGGTTCCGTGAACTGTGCAATTCGGTGAATTTTTACGGCTATTGGAACTGTGGACCCGAGTTCGACCTTCTGCACTAAAAAATGTTTTGTATATCTTTCAACGGTTCCACCGTAGCGTAACGTATGTGTCCTGGGAGTTCGGATGTACTTCATTTCCAGGCATTTTAAACTCCGTTTCATTACAACCCCGGAATTTTCGGCTATGGGTTCATCATTTTTAACTAAATATACACTAAAACACTATTCAGATGGTTACAAAATAAACACAAACAGTGAACAAAACGGGAAAAGAAACATTTCACAACAGAAACGCATTCAAATACTAAGGTCAAAAATCGTGAATGAGTCATTTGCAAAAAAAAACAGACATTGCGTGACATTGGGAAAAATTGTAAAATTTAACAAAACTATCACAGTGATTGTATATCTGATGTACTCTAAACTTGCTTACACTAGCAAGTATGATTGCAGTTTGTTTCGCCATCATGAGAAGTGATCTTACAAATGCGTCGGTAAATGAAGAGTCATTACAGGTAGCAGCTATTTGTCAGAGAGTTTGATGAAATGAACAAGAAGAATTCGACACATGAGTTGGTTGAATCCCACACGCACACACCGAAATTTGTAACTCCCACTAAGAAATTGTATCCTGTACTGAGGAAGTTTATTCGTCCTTGGAATAATTTATTGGAGAAGGTTGACAATAATATTAAGATATTCTTAAGTGCCGTTAAAGTATTTTGTTTTGGTTATTAACGTCAGAGCAAACACAGGCTTTCAAGAGAATGAGAATGTCCAAGGTGGAATGAGGTCAAAACTATTAACCATGTCAGTATGGTGGCAAGTCGTTTTTGTTTTTTGGGTTACTAGAAAGAATACAAGGCTGCAGTGCTTGAAACAACTGAAAATCATGAGTGACAAGTTACGCCCTGTGAATTCATTTAACTGGTTCGATTACTCAACTGACGAATGAAAAGGAAACTGTAAGGCGACTCTAGTTCTCGGCCGAGGCGTAGGGTAGTGCCAGACTCCGGAAATAAAGATTACAGAATAGAAGTGACCTGCATAAAATATACTACCTAAAACACATGTGTATGTGCGTATGACCACGGGATAAACCAGAAAACACTTTTCACACCGTAACTTACGGCGGTGTGGAAACAAAACACACTTATCTTTTAATTCACGAGATGCTCAAGATGTGGTCAACCCAACATTGGATATAAGAAATTGTGGTGAACTGCTTAGGATATTACACGAGCATGGGGCCATCCTCACACTATCCTGCCAACAACCCAAAACACCACAGGTCAACAGTACGAATCCGACGTTTTTGGTTGGTGATAACACTCCACCCATATACATTATATCACCATTGTATCTAAAAACAAAATCATTCACCATACTAGAACTTGTTCGTATCTGTCAGATAGGTCCCACTGAGCTGGAGTGACGGAAAAACGTTCTGGGGAAAGGTTCATCAACCGAAGTTGAAGCGGAAAGGGAAATTGTGGAGTTAGGTTTTTACATACCTGTCCTACCTTAAAAAGCAAGTTAAGTACGATTTAATTATCTTGAAATAGAATTAGACACAGTCTTCCTTGCAGAACAAAGTCACTGAAACCAACAGATCCAAAACCTTTTTTTTCACAGGCAAAGAGAGACTCCCTACCTGTTCCTACAAGTTCTCCCACACCAACCGCAGTGAAACACGTATCACAAACACTGGCCTAGTGATTAACGGATGTTCTGCATTCAATACGCGCATTTGTACACGAAGTTTACTCGGATAAACACATTTGAGATGTGTGAAATTCCGGATCATGCACCCCCACAGGGAAGCTTAGTTACGCACGACCAGTGACGAAACATCCGTCGCACCTCACGGGATATTTCAAAGCTACCGGGAGGGGAAAGGCGATCACCGCGGATTCGCTATTCACCTCTCCCATCAATCATTGAATTTCTCTCTGTCGTCCTGTTAATTGTGGGTATGGTGAAAACGTGTGCGTGTCTATGCGACAGACCGGTTTGCACGATTTACTATTCATGGCAAGCTAATGCGTCCGTAACCTTGTCCTTGTCGATGTCTGATTGGATGAGGTCATTCGACCTTCTTGAATGGCCAAGTGATGGTTAGCCTGCTTACGCTTCTGTGTGGACACTGGACCGTCTCCTGCACTACCGTACAGTTGTGCCCACTTGCTGCTGCCTGCAACTTTTACTGCACATTTGTCCTCTTCCTACATTACAATACAGCTGCTCAACTGTACCTAGCTTCTACCTTCACGATACAATCGCATGGTCATTTCGTCGCAATACACTGCCTTTTGGATCTTACAGGATATAACACTCTTACAAGTCCTCCCTTGAACACTTTTAACTTCTCACAAGCAATCAAACGAGGAAGCAGCTCTCAACTGCACGTATACCAACTGTCTAAGTTCATTCAATAGGTTTCCAGAAGTCGGGCAGTTGGCTGATTGCATAAATCTTCATATATTTGTTTTAACGGAGACCTGAACCTCAGCGGACATCGGTGGCAGGATATTAAGCGTACTTGGGTACTCAGTGTACCGAGCCGACTCCGTCCGAGGGGTAATGGGGAATTCTGCGACCCTCCACATTCAGTCTCCGGACGTATACAGTGATCGAGAAATTTCGATCCTCTGACAGGTGTGCTGGTCTGTGATTCCGGATGGCAATGATTGAGCAGAATACACTCATAGTGTGAGATGTACATCATTTATTCTCAGGCAACACATTTGAAAGTGATGCGCTTCTCGAAGGCCTAAAAAAATCATAAAACCCCAGTTTTTTCCCATCCATTTGTTAGGGGATGGTTTCATGACACTCATGATAAACGGGTAATGGGCGACCCAAACGGACTGTGCTAATGGATTCCCGGTTTCTTCAGGAATACCGATACGGTGGAAAGCGTGCACACAAAATGTCAGCATTCCGACATGGCAAGTTTCAGGTTTGACATACTCATGATAGACGAGTCACCTAGTGGACACGGCAGCCACCAAACCGTCACTTGGAAACAGTGACCAGAAATTATTGACGCCATCTTATCCGGTACTGGTTGCAAGAATCAGCAAGCAAGTATACAGTTTAAAACCCCAATCAAGCTGAACCTACCGGTCTGAGAAACTACCTCTGGTCACTTCTTTTTGAATACAGTTCTGTGAACCAGAACTCTCCTTTGCTTAAAAACATAATTCAAAAGACGGACATGCACACGGTTTACTTTCTTTCCTCGCTCATTTCTTTTGCGTAAAAGACGCCATGTCCCTGACGACCATTCTCATCTATCCGCGAGGAATAAAGTTATAGGTATTTCAGGCAACCTGGACGCTCTCCTCACTGTTCGAAACAGGTGTAAGTAGGAATTCTGTGGATACATTAAACACACAACAAAATGACCCGCGCCAACAAAAAGCTTCTAATCCTAATACATGTGTCAAAAATATACTTCCAGCTGGTTCTCTGGGACTGCTCAATGAGAAGCGTTTTCTCGATCCCTACATAGTTGGTGAGCTACTCAAGAACTATTGTTCGATGGTCTACAATTTGCTAATACAGAAATGTTCTCTACTCTACCACCTATGCGAAACTTTCAGCAGCACTCCTTAGTACTGGATTTTGTATTAGGACGTTCAGTACCTTTTGGTCAAGGGTGACTCATATAGTACGATCGTTCAGGATAAATTCCACCCTACGACTCTCAAAGAGGAAGTTACTAGTCTGGCAGAACCCTTACATAAGCTGAGTAAGCAGACGGTCCGGGCTCGCTTCTCCACTACTGACAAAGTCTCGTCTATCCTCAAGGCTTGTGAACGGAGCTCTAAGCGCGGCCGTGACGAGCTCCAATGGAGCGAAACTCGAGTCTAGTGCTTCTTTTCGAAAGAGGCTGGCTGGAAAGTCTATGGGAATGCGAAGCTGCGATCAAATGTGAGTGATGTTCAACTTGAAATTAACCAAATCCCCGACTACTCATCAGTGATCTAAAACCTTGCCGATCGACGTCGAGTCAGGAATACACGGACAGAGGTCTTTTCCCTCTAACGACAACCTGTAGCCCATGACAAATAGAAATGTTTTTGCAGCAAATACCTTGCGTAACCTTAATTGCATATTCATAAATCTCAAACAAATTTATTGTGAATCGCGAGCTAGCAGGGTTGCAATTTTGTTTTTTCATCAATATGCCAATTTACTGTTGACTGCCGGTGCGTACGATAACATTGTATACATTGTAACAACAGTCATGCGTTACACCCCTACAGAGGGAATCAGTACGAAAAATTACAGCCACAATCGTGTATTCAAAGGGATTATTCATTAAATAAGTGCTAACGTAGTAAATCAGTATATATTCCACATCTGGAGCAGTGTTATGTGTACCGCCAGCCAACAATCGCCGTATTCCTCGACTATAAAGGTGCGATTCAATTCAGTGGATCGATCTACACTTTTAGAGTCGCTTAAACGTAGGGTGTACCGACTAAGTATGTGAACATACTGTCGGCGCTTTATTCCCATACTTCAGCTCAGGTTAGGGTTTACGGTGAATTGTCTGACAGTTTCAGCACCAGGAGCGGCGTACGTCAACCGTGTCCCTTTTCGCCATTTTTGTTCAATTTCGTCATAGACGAAATAATGGAGGACTGTCTGCGGCACTCAAATGATGCCGGCGTGGACCTCCTACCTGGTGAAAGACTGACTGATCTTGATTATGCTGACGATAAGGTATTGCTGTTCGACAATTTTCAAACGGCACAAACAACGCTGGACGCTATTTCGCGTTCTGCTAAGTACTTCGGAATGCGCTTTGCAGCCTCAAAATGCAAAGTGCTTCTGCAAGATTGTTGTGATCACGTAGATTTAATGTTAGATAATGAAGTCATGGAGATTGTTGACCGGTTTGTATACCTGGGAAGCTGCATCAGCGGTGGCGCGTCGGAAATGTAAGGAAGGTGGTGGAAGCGCGTATTTCCAAGGCTAGGGCGGTGTTCGCTAATCTGAGACACCTATGGCGACAGAGAGGTATTTCTCTGAAGCTTAAGGGTCGCGTATATCAAGACAACAGTGAGGGCTGTATTACTTTACGGCAGCGAAACCTGGCCGCTCAGGGTAGAGGACGTGAACCGTCTTCAGGTATTTGACCACCGATGTCTGCGTTCAATCGCTCGTATCGGGTGGCACCAGCGAGTAAGCAACGAGGAGGTTAGGAAGCGGGTGTTTGGCACTGATTGTCAAACGAGTTCTTTTGTTCAGTCGCTACATTTGCACAGACTTAGATGGTTAGGTCATGTACTAAGGATGCCAGCTAGTCGTTTGCCACACCGAGCACTGTTTGCCGACGCTGCGGCCGACTGGCGCAAGGTGCGTAGACAAATGAAATCGTTCACGAAGGGGTTGGTCACTGTAGGATCGGGTTCGTCTCCCGGGCTGGGGCCCTCGCGACTCACAGAGTCGGTGGCTTGAGACGTTAGGTGAGATGGCGGCTAATCGAGCTCAGTGGCGTGAAATGTCGTTGTTTGGCCGAGTTGTCTGTGAAGTGAGTGCACTTAATGACGCGGGGCAGTGAAAGCCGTAAGGAAGCTGTCTTGCTGATGACGCCTTACTTTCACTTACAGCTCGGTTGTTTGTTTGCAAGGTGTAGGCACCTTGATGTTGTGTTTGAATATAGACGTAGTTGTTTTTAGTAGTTAGGTCCCTTTCCGTCCCTTCTTTCTTCTCTTTTCTAAACAAAGTTTGTTTTTTCTTCTTGGTTGTGTGGCAGTTAAGCATCAGTGTGAACCACTGATGTATTGCTGTCTGAGATGATGATGAAGTGATTGTTTTTATGCGTAAAAGACGATTACACTATTGTCATGTAGATTTTATGAGAAGATGAGGGAGCAATTTCAACAAACGATGTACAGTGTTCTCCTACATGCTCATATTTTCAAGCTAACATTCAAAAGAGCAGGTTGGGCCGCATCAATCAAATCTACACTCAGTGGAAACAATTTGCTTGGTGGTAGGTTGAAAAGCTTTGGTACGGTCAGCTTAAACAGAGAGCACTTCACATCGAAGATCGCCTTATTTTCGCCACTCAAACTGGCGACATGCTGCTACATTAGGGTTGGCGTGGTTTGGTGATTCCCGCGTGCGATACTATTGCCTTTATCCGTTTCCTCCGTAAAAACTATTCTGGTTGAAAATCAGTCCCGTTCCGGAAGTGACCAAGCATGTCTTCAAATAATTGGTTCCTGCTCATCTCCTTCCGTAATGTTGTCAATGCATTTTTCCCTAAAATCGTACATTTCGATTAACTTTGAGGAGTAATCCTTCGGACAGTTTTATCTTGGTGTGGATTATAGTTTAACTTTTCGAGAAAGAAAATGAGACTTTGAGAGCACATTTCGATGTGAAGTGCTCTCTGTTTAAGCTGACCGTACCAAAGCTTTTCAACCTACCACCAAGTAAATTGTTTCCACTGAGTGTACATTTGATTGATGCGGCCCAACCTGCTCTTTTGTTTTGTTTTTTTTTTTTTTTTTTTTTTTTTTTTTTTTTTTTTTTTTTTTTTTTTTTTTTTTTTTTTTTTTTTTTTTTTTTTTTTTTTTTTTTTTTTTTTTTTTTTTTTTTTTTTTTTTTTTTTTTTTTTTTTTTTTTTTTTTTTTTTTTTTTTTTTTTTTTTTTTTTTTTTTTTTTTTTTTTTTTTTTTTTTTTTTTTTTTTTTTTTTTTTTTTTTTTTTTTTTTTTTTTTTTTTTTTTTTTCTTGAATAATGTGAGCATGTAGGAGAACACTACATCGTTTGTTGAAATTGCTCCCTCATCTTCTCATAAAATCTACATGACAATAGTGTAATCGTCTTTTACGCATAAAAACAATCACTTCATCAT
>LOND01007729.1:2573-13447 GCA_014220965.1 Paragonimus kellicotti | reverse complement strand
TAGACGCTTGTTTCGTCTATGCAGGTTGGGTGCTGGTAATACCGTACCCATTGTTCTGTTTTACAGGGCGTTTCCTAAGTGATGAGTAGCAGTACTTTTTTTCTCATACCTAATCAGATTGGTTAATACATCTTTAGCATGCAAATCTTATGTCCAATCGACCGTGTTATTTGGGGGTTTATTCACAGTTCCTCATCGATCCGTAATTTTACAACGCATTGCAACAGATAATAAATAACGTCAGCGCAAATTGGTTCAAGCTTCTCGTTATTTTGAAATAAGTCCCAATGGGCTGGAATGCTCTAGATGTAGTGTGAAGGAAATTCTCTGTCATTCAGTCATTTAATGGCGAACTTAAATAATTCCATCATACGTGCATCTGCCTGAATGTTGCATCCATGAAATGTCGCACTTTTCAAAATATTCCTACATTCCGCCTGCACCAGTCCCATCTCATACAGTCATCTGAATTCCACGGGTGCAGTATGTAGCGGCTTAAAAATTAGCACACTGAAATGTGCTCCCCCTTCCTCTTTGACACATGTACAAGTTCACTGTGCTGCAAGCGTTAGGAGGGGGGACCCGGATCACAGCCATCAAGCATGTGCGAACTAACCTAGTCCAGTCCAGTAGTTTGCCAGTGATAATTTGTTACTCCTCTGGCATACTGTAAAGCAATGCAACTCGCTCAGGTCACCACCTTTAAGATTCGGATAAAGAATTGTAAAATACCCGCGCCTAGTTTTTCAGGAATGAAGTTAAACGCTGAGCGTCATGCTGAACATGTTTTAATAAATGATTTGAGAAGAACAATGTTACGAGCAAGTTGTAATATTCAACGTTTCAGCCCCTTTGGGCGGTCTTTGTCAGGAGTGTCGCAATTGCAAGCATATTAACTAAGAAGCAGAGAAAACATAGGGTTCGCTATGGTTAGGTCGGCTTTTGTTGCATCTGAAAGGAATGGTCAGTTTTCTCTTCCATTAGGTGAGGGTGAGACCGTTGTGGTAATATTTGTCAGTGTACGCCACACCGTAAATAGGGTTTGTTATCAATAGCGGCTGATGCATGTGTAAAAAAGTACTGCTACTCAACAAACCACCATCACTTAGAAAACGTCCTGTTAAACAGAACAATGGGTACGGTATTACCGGCACCCAACCTGCATAGACAAAACAAACGTTTGAGGTAGTTTAGCTACAGTCAACCTGCCTTGACTTGACATTTCAAACAACAACTCTTCCTTTCCACCCATTGCACTTCTGTTCATGCGCACTCAATTCGCTTTATCGACCGTGCGCGCTGTGTCGGATGAATACTGTTCAGTTCCACCGTTAACCAATTTTTACATGATCCTGCCCTATCATCCACCGTTTCCTTGATCAGCCGCTATGCATCAAGCACTGTAAACAGTTAGACAAAAACGAACCATGCATTCATTAAGATTTTGCCCTGAAAAAATAGTTTTCTTTGTGAGGAGACATAAACATCTGTTCGGAACTTTATCAGTCATTCGTAGCAATCTTGTTATTCTGAATGGAAAATATTACCAATCATTGGTTTAAAATTTCAGCGTTGTAAAAAAAGCCGTTGTCTATGCGACCCAGGAAGGTTAACTCACTCTTTCCGATTGACCATGTTGAAACTTATGCTAGGGTTGAATAGCTGTCGTATTACACCATAGGACAGTACATGTGATTATTGCATTGCTTACAATTGAATTTTTGCACACGTAATAACTAATGCAACTTTCATCGCCGAGGTCTTGACTAGTCGATCAACCTTCCGCATTTCAGTCTACTAGCAGATGTTTGTGTTCAAGAGTCATAATCGAGCCTAGTGGAAATGTTCTGAGTCAAGCAAAACGCCGAGTGAACAAATGTGTGGTATCCAGCAATCGGTACGTAATGGATCGCTATCAAAACGTTAGCAATCATTTTAACCAGGAATTGCTTCATCTACCTGGAACGAGTGAATTTTTAACCGCCACCAATGTAGAAGGCACAAGCGTTAGTGGCTTAGCTGCATGCGGTCTCAACATCATAGTCAATTGTTCTTTGTGTGCACAATTGCAGTTGACGCTTGGCAATTGGCAAGGCTTCCGTGAACCTGAACAACCCTCAATTTCTACTATTCCCAATGATGACGAACACCGGTTTAAAATTCAGATCACTACCCTCTCACATAGGTTTAGCAACTATGAGAAATCTTTGTGTAAATATTCATCGACTTGTGTGCTCGATTAAGACATACTATTGGCTAGCCGTTTCAGAATATTTCTGATTATTATTATTTGCGACGTAGTGGCGATTTTGTTCACCTCATTTCGTTTGCAGTGACCGTGGTAGTTTCCCCGGTTTTTTTAGTGTCACCAGTCCTACCGCAGTGAGGTTCCTCATAATTGTCGCTTCGAAACGCTGGGCTGCGCAACGCGACAACTTGGTTGTTTTAGACGTCATGTTAAGAAATTTGTCTTGCTTCGGCACGACCGTTACTGATTCTTTTTTGCATCATCTCTTTCCTACCGTTTAACGAAGGCGTTCTGTTAGAAGGTATTAACGAGAAATACTTCTCGCTCATCACTTCTCTCCGGAGGATAATCAGCCGACATTAATTGAAAGTGTGTTTCACGAAGACCTGTTTATAAGTCAGTGGTGCGACGTATATGAACCTAAACAACCGACTCACCAGGTTGGTGGGCGATAGACTGAGCGCCGCATGTCCACTATAGCCGTACATCAAAGTGACATACTCCAAAACGAACGATCGCATTCTATTGATCCACTTGTAACTGACGAGATGGAGTGACAAAATTTTGTCCATTCGGACTCCCTTTAGTCTGCCTGCCATTGTCATTTGTAATTAACACATCAAAACTGTAATTTAACGGGACTTCCGTTTGCGACATCATCAATCTATTAAAAGTTCTTGGTCAGGAAGGAAAGATTTACGCTTCACTTTCAAAGTAAAAGGGACATATTAGAATCGGAGAAATTCAGTTCTTCATTATTTCTGAGAAGCATGAAAATGTCTTGGAGAATAAGCAGTCACAGATGTGTTACGAGGTATACATCCACCAGCCATTTAACGAGCTCATGACAAGACAAATTACTGAAGGTACCAGGCTTGAGTAATTTTTAAGTGTGGTTGTTACATGTTTCTTATTGTAACCAAACCAATTATATTCATAGTGCTAAGCAAATGCTAGAAACAGTTCACTGTTAGCATGAAGCAAGCAAACAAGCGTATTGTAAGTGTTTAACATGATGAATCATTTTTTTTCTATCTTCCAAAGGCTTATACGCGTATATCTCCAAGCCTGACGCGCAGACGAATGAACACCATAACAAAACGTTTACGCTGAAAAATTCTCTTCTGGTAGGCCGAAGTGGTCGGCAAAGCTGCACAGATGCCGCTCCAATCGAAGTTGTCCAGCGAGCGAAGGATTTGCTTGGTCCATCTGCACCGCGTGGTGGCAATTTGGGCATAACCCCAACGCAATTCATGAGCACAAACGGCATAGTCGAGAAGACAGGACTGCAAGACTGGGGATCGGAGTTTTCACTTGGCGGAGCAGGCTACTTGCAGAGTAAGGTCTTTAGCCAACACGACCCGGTTTCTAGAATTCACACCAGCACAGCTATCTTCGGATAACCTTGTCATTAATAAGCGCTCAAGAATAAATTTTGCGAAAAAATATTTTCGAACCTTTCACTCTCAATATGGAAAGTTTTGTGTAACAACAGATCCTGAAGCTCTTTTACCATGCGAAAACAGACGTAAAGTTCGTGTTGAATCTTAAGGAAAAAGAGCTGTTTGTATTAGTATTGACCCATTGAAGATATCAGTTGTTCGACAGTATACCCGCATGTGAAATCCACGTGACTGAGCTAATTATTTTACGAAACTACAGGTGAGCAGTAAATGCGTTTGTCCATTTATGAAGAGGGGTTTTATCCAGCAATCATTTGATATAGAACATGACTCCAGGTTTCTCTAAGAAAAGCTAGCCAAGGTTCTCTTTAAAATCGTCTCCACTTTCGTGCATTATTCACTCTCGAAGGTATCCGGGGTTATAATTTCCGTCGTGGCAAGGATACACACAACTAGCGGTCAATAGGAAGAGCGAAACCCCAACGTAATGCTACTGTTCGATAGGGGTTGGCTGGAAAGTTCATCTAAATGCAAAGGCGGTTATCAGATATGAATGGTGTTCAACCAAAATCATGTTATAACTGTTCACATCAACGGAAGTATTTCTTCAAGCCGAAAAAGAGACGGTTGTAAATGTCTTCAGAAAAATGTCTACTACCCAAGAATTATATGGGTATGCTTTGGCTTAAAGTGAAACGACCAGTTTCTTACTCTCGATCCTCATGGAGCATAAATAAAAAGCGTATGAGTATCATCTATGAGACTTTCGTTGAGTATCGCTGATTTATTGACTAATGAATTGTCATGCTGGATCCCATGTTCTTTATGGCAGTATTATGTGAATAACCTATCCCAAGCATCGTACACGACTGAATAAAAAAAATACCAAAACTGTCACTATGACCTTCAGCTGAAAATGTCATTATTTCGGGGCATACGGTGCTAGAAATTAACTGTTAGAAAGCCTGATCTTTCACATCACCTTGATCAATTATCACTCAGCAGAGTTCATTCTTTCCAAGAGTATGTAAGCACGGAAAAAGCACACTGAGTTATAACTTGTTCTACATCCTGTTGATGCGGACAAACACAGTTCACTTTGGATTGTCCGTTTGCACTGGCCACGGTTGCAATGGCTCAAATTGATGTTTATAACACTTATTGATGTTCATATTCAGACTGACACTTCAACACCAATTTCTTTCTTGTTTGAACTCGTCTGACAATGAAAGGCTGAGATGAGGCATCAAACTAACAACCTGTCGAGTTACATGTAAGTTCTTCATCACATGCGATGCCCGAAGAACTTTAGCCCAGCAGATAAGAGCTTCATCTCGTAACGTGTAGGGTTGTTGACCGGATTTACCAATCAAACTATCTCTACCTGATCAATCCGAATAAGGACGGAAGTGATGGTGATAGTGGAGGGTGAGCACCAAGGAGTGTTATAACAAGCCATTTTTGATAGGTGTTTACAAAAACACGAAGCTGAATCCATAGCACTCATAAACTTCTGGCTATGGAAGATTTACAACGCCGCTTTGCGCTGTCGAAGTTCAAAATGACAATAACTGTTTTGCGACCTACATTGTTCACTCTGTGACCATCAGAGTGATGAGAATGAATGTATTTTTCCGCCGTCGGTAAGATGATTTGTGCCATCTACGTGAGCTAGCCCCGCGGTCAGTGACCGGTATACGCTACTGTGACTCTCACCACGCCAAGTAGTAAGCAACTGTTAGTTCTGGTGACTACATTTTCATATTGTACGGTTACACTAACAAAACAGTGCTATGTAAGCAGGATGGGAATCCTATTCTTTCTGTATTCAGTGCATTATGAGAAAAGTCTAGTAGCAATCGCGAGTGGTGCGAGGAGAAGACTGTTCCATACGTAATTTTTGGAAGACGATACCTCTATCCTTGCCGGTCTACATCACGAAACATCACTTTACTCGGAGTGGTCACTGGAGTGATTACTGAACACAAGAAGATCAAGTTGAAAGGTCTAACCAAGAGTTATCTTACTGGCACGGCCTACGATGGAACAGAATTACAAAGGCAGATAGTCGGTGGTTCGTGGAGAATCGCTATCTAAAGAACAGCTAAGTTAATAATTCAAGAGGAAGCGCAGAAAGCATCTCATTGTGTCAACAAGTTAGAGTCACATCTTCATATTTTGTTGCCTAGACGTAAGACGGAACCTGTTTTCAAACCAGACTGGTCCTTGTTACCTGTTTCCCCCATTCTAGGTCATAAACTTTTGCACAAAAATATTAAAACTTTTGGGGTGACCAACAAAAAACCCCACTCTTAACCCTATTGTAAGCGTGTAAGGCACTATAATGGAACAAGTTCGCAAAAGCATTTGAAGTTTTCACCAAATGGGTGATATAAGCTGTTCACATTTACAAGCGTGGCGAAATACACCCGGTGGGGTATTAAAATCCTCGTCAAACTGCATACAAGGATGGTTTGTTTTACTGCCAATAAGAAATGTAAGGTAATCTATCAACTATTGTGAATTTTGAATCAGATTACTGTATTCTGATGTGGTTTTACCATGAGTTCCTACCCTTTTTGCGCTGCTGTTATTTAAAACTTGCCTCGATTAGAAAAATAACCAGTATCAAGAGTTGTCAGACGTATCGGAAAATGACTGTGCAAAGATTGAAATTGCAAGTTGACAAGCCTCCATTACGACATAATAAAACTGGATACAGTGCAATTATTTCGTATAGTTTGGCAATGCAGAGTTAATTTACGGCTGATGTAGATAACGGTACCAATGGTCCTCTGCATCCCGCTGGAAAGCTCCGCAATTTGCCCCCGTTGTATTTACTGGTATGTAGTCGAACTTGTCAGTTTCAGGCACACTAGAGCTGAAAGTTTCGCTGTCCTGAAAACATTCATTTAAAGTGATCCCAAATAAGTCTTTTGGGAGCAGAATCCGATGAACAATTATGTCACTGTGAGCAATTAATAATGTGAGATGACCTAAACTTCTTTGCAACGTTGCTGCAGTTAGCCGGAACAGTATCACCTTCAACTACTCAGTAGTTTGTGAAACGATTACGTACTGTTGTCAACCATTCAATTGAGGATGTAAGTAGGAAAGCCTAACTCATTTCATCAAATTGATTAGAAAGCAAGTCAATTATGGGTTGTTTCAACATTATCTCTTATTGTTATGAAGCTTAAACCGTCATTGGTATGCTTGTCCTACAATTCACATCTCAGGTCAGTTGCTGGATACTTTTCACTATCTGAAGTAAATCTAAATAAGATCCTCAATAGAGCTACTGAGAGCAATACTTAGAGACCTTTGGAGGTGTCGTGTTGCACTATTAAAGTCTCGCACATTTGTCCAACCATTTTCATTCGACTGTGATCGAGAGCGAGCCAATCTTTGATTAAACGCGTGTTTGGGTGGAATTACTAAATGAAGTTAAAATTTCCAGTGAAGAACACTGTCAACAGTACATAAAGAGATCCATGAAAGTTTTGATCTTTAGTAAATATACATAGCAGCGGGCCCACCGCCAAAGCGAAAGTAACTAAAAAAGCAGACCATAACTAGTTATGCACATACTATAACTCGCTAAGTGGCGTCATACTATCTAGCCTTATGCTATGTACCTAAATAGCAGTAATACCTTTGTTCGAGACGACCGAGAGTGCGCGTAGACCATTATATGATAACAATTAAAATGCATATAGTGAACTGTTGAGGTCGTCTGATAAGATACTTAAAAAAGCTTGATGTCTCAATGCATAAGTTCTTGAGCCTGAGCACTAGTGTGAAGTTCTATCCATAACAAGTCTCTAATCGACACTCTCCGGATTATTGGTATTAGAGATCTAATCTCATACACTATACATATAAGAGAGAGAAGTCAAGATCTTTAAAACTCGTTAGAAGTAAAAAGTTTTCGGCATAGCTTGGTCCGGGTGCAGAGAGTAATATCCATATAGATAGACATATATTGAGTGTAATTACTATCTCGCGCTAACAACGCTCTGTGAGGGTTCCCTTCATTACACCAAGCGGCGCACACTATGGATCAACAAATCCGCCCCACCACCATAATACGTAAATGTGATTGTTCCACAGAGTTCTGGCGACCATTCTGTTTGAAAGAAACCTTGTCTATAAACGCACACTAAGTCAACATACATAGCGATAGACTAAGTCCTCTTTGTCTCACCCGAAAGGAAACCTAGTATGTTATCCCAGTGGTAACTGTGTATAATCTTGAAAGAGCATCAGTGCCCTTGCGTTTGTTGAACTACACGTTGAACCAGTGCGTAAATTGGTCTCCTTATTTGACACACACAGATGTCACAATCGCTAATTTCGGATCCTCCTGCCCGGATGCAGAGGACACGGTCTGGCGCACTGCGACGATTAATGAGGACGGATTTCAACCGACCTATATGGAGCAAATAACACTACAGGACGTCACACAGGAAAGTAAATTCTATTTCGATCGTCCAGTATTAGGGTGAGTTGTTCATTTTAAGGGTGCCACATAATTAATTCGTCTCATGTGCACACATTTACTTAATCCGTTCCATTGATGTTATCTACAGTCGACACTGAACTATAACAAAAATAAACTAATCTTTTCACAGTTTTGTGAAATTCGGAAAATGCGGGGATATGGAATGCGATGGACTTAAGAAAGCCCTTCTGGTCGACATGGATGGTACATTTTTGGGAGCTCCAGGATCCATTATTCCACAGTCCGAATGGCAGTGGGATCTAAATCCGGCCTATGGTATTGTCACCTCCAAAGTACCGGTTCGTATGCGAACAAATCGAGACGGGAGCACGAGGGATGTGGATACCACTTGGCCAAAGAAAGGTGAATTTTTGGAATTAAAAAAGATGATTGTCACATTTTTGGGTCAGTCTTGGCAGTAAACCACTAGCCTATTTTCTGCATCGGTGAGGTTGGGATTGTAAGGCACACCAAGCAGCCAGCCGTCTAACAGAGATACAGTTATACTTTCCTGAAACAAACTATTCTCTTGGATGAGCAATGGGGCGCGTGACGATTAGAGTGTTGGCACGTTTTACATAACCTTTTGGTTTCATCAGCCAAATTACTTCAATCAACACATATTCATTGAGCAGCAGAATCGGAGGAGTAATAACGGCTTGATAACAATAGCCTATCGTAGCAATACAGTTGGTATATGGCTTAGAGTGATTCAATTACCAGCAGCGACAGACATTATCTGATCGCAACAGAACGATCGAAAAATTCCGCTTGATCTCATTTCAGCACACATCTCACTTCTAAATAAGTAAAGTAGCCCACATCGCTACACTGAGATGATTGTTTACCGTTGTGTAATTTACATTCCAACATACGCTCACTTTCAAAACTTCACTCGAGCAACGAATACTACTGACTGAATTCTGTGGGACGTATAACGGATCCCTCATGTAACCTGTCCCAGCATACTGAACCCACTCCACTTAACTCGCTTGGAATCGTTCATTTCAGAACTTTTCAACTATGTTTTATGAGATCGACTTTGTCAGTGTCTGTGATCATTATTATGAATATGTCATCACCGCTATGGGGTTACACCGATGAACATGGGGATCTCGATTTCTTCGCTTACTGACTAAATGTAACAGAAGTAAACATACCGTCGTTTTGGGACACAAGAGCCAGCTGAGTGTGCACAAACTGATGCCGAACTTATCACAAGTCAATGGATCTTAGTTCAGCGGTCTAAAACTTTTCTTCCACACTATAGGGTAGTGTGAATAAGATTGATTGTTAGCGCACAATGAGCTCCTCGTTTGCTATAACCTCACAGCGAAGGAGACCATCCAGCAAGACTTGGTTGATAGCCTGGTCAAAAGATCTCTCAAATATATTAGACATAAAATCAGTAAGCGGGAGTCGATGGACGTCGTCCACTAGAGAGAACGCTACTGACTTGTGTAAATCTTTCAGGAGAAGAAATTATTAGCGGCATACCCACTGATCCGTACACCTCTTCAAGAGATACCTATGCGTGAGAAAATCAACAACGTTTCGCAGCATAATGTAATCCAACTCCTGAATTCTTCATAAACTACCCCGATGGGTTTAGTAAAAATGGGGGCAGTAACCTTCAACGTTATATCACTGATGATAAAGTCAGCCAAGCGAAAAATATACTTTTGCATTGTCAAGATTCTACGAACCTTTAGATGCATTTGGTAAAGCCACGCATTTCAGTAAGTTGGACTTGTTGGTGGGGTACTTGAACATAGAAGTTAAACATGAGCTTTTTGAGTGTTGAAGACAAAGGCAACATTTCTAATGCCTAATGATGAAAATTTTGCATGATTTAATCATACAAACTTAGTCAATGTATCTGGATGGTATTAGAGTGCACAGACGATCCGATCAAGAGCATGTGCTTAACAACGATTCGGTACCGTATGGAATAGCTGACTCTAATTTGAAACATAACCCTTCAAAGTGACATTATCTGTGAGAAGAGATGACCTCCTTACGCACACAACTTCTAAGTCGGGCGTTCCTGCAGATTCTAGGAATACGGAGACAAGTTAATCATGGTCTATACCGAAAAAAATTGGATAAGTTGAGAAACATCCCAGAACACGCTGTCGCTTCATCGCCACGTTTACCGGTATGCACACCCTCCCTGTCAAACAAACGTAAAAACGATCGAAAATTTCCTTAGGCAATGAAATATGGCAACACTTTTAAGAATACTTCAGTAAGAATGTTTGTGCACGGCAACCTTGCTAAATTCTTCAAACCTGTTGCCGAATGTTGGAGAATTCGTCTTAAACTCTTTCGCGAGTGGCAAAAGGGCCAAAACAATAAAATTTCTAAATGAGTAAGAGAATATAGGTGGCTGACGGTGGTCGCCGTTTGAGTAGACGGGGGAAGAATCATTGTACGATGAGAAGGGAAGTGATACTTTCGGTAATCTTTCGCGAGATACTTTCGGTACTAGCATTTGAACGGAAAGCTTGTCGTGCAAACGGACCGTCAATTCCTTCGTTAGTTATAAAACCTCGCGGGTCTCAGAAGAACCAGCTTTTCTGACGTCGAATGTAAACGCGGAGGTTGCTGACAATGCGAGAACGATGGCAGAATGCTGGGACATACCGCACACGATCATCGTGACCTTTTCTCCTGTACTATTAAGTGACTAAACTATTTATAACGTGCAGACTATCGT
>LOND01007728.1:0-14439 GCA_014220965.1 Paragonimus kellicotti | reverse complement strand
ATGACACAACAGTTTACAGTGCACAACCCGCACAGATAAGACCAACACAAGAGAAGCCATCGCCGCTCGGCAGGCGTGAACCAGTGGAGAGAACTGCATAGCTTTCTTACTCAAATTGCTTGGGCTGGTTATTAAATACCGTCTTATTTTTTGAATAATATGATGGGCACTGTTACTCATCGGCTCACAATGATGTCATCCGATTGGACTTCCTGTATGTGACTAGGTAAAATGATCAACAACGCTAACAATCTGAGTTTGTACTGCAAACGTCATGTAACATGAACGTTAGTACAATGCTGTTCAGTTATAAATGGGTAAGCTTTCGATAATTATGGCCAAACAGTATGTGTGCGACTATTCTTGCGATACGGTCACACACCCTCAACCATTGACTTTGTTTTCAGGGAAGGCCAAGTTCTCCATGTGAATTCATGATTCGTCATTCTATTTTCCACAGTTCCACCCACTGCCAGATGTTTTTCTCTTTGCTGGTCGGTGGTTGGCAGGCGTTGATATTTACTAGTGGGAAGCAAAATATCTATCAAACACGGATAGACTAGTAAATTGATTGGTGGGTGAGTACGTAGCTTTCAACAGTTGCTCCCGGGACAATGATCTGAGCTACCAAGAGTAAAGTCTCGTGAAGTGGAACTCATCTTACAACTGAGATTATGTTTTAAAACTGGTTTACACCTTACTTGTGAAATACTGATTTTCCCAGTCTAAACTCTCTGTATTAGCGGAACAGAAGACGGAATTCCAGAAAGCACTATGCACTCCTTTTTAACCCCTTTCATTGGGAAATTATCGACTCTTATTTACCAGCAGTAAGCTGAAAATGTGGTACGCTTCACTGACTAACTTTTTACGAAGCGTGCAATACTTATCCTTATTAATGTAAGATGTATTCAACATGTTGGCAGTTGAACCGAAAATTGTTTGAAATCATCCATCACGCAAGGCTACTGATAAACCTATCTTTCTTGTTGATGCATTGCAACACGTCCACAATTTGACCTACTCGTGGTTTACGCCTACGTAGATAGAAGTACTATCATCGTGATTATAGTTTTAAATACCAACAAGGAAGTCTGGTTGGTTGCAAACTTAGGTCTAGTTAGAAAACCTTTGCACTCAGCTGAAATGGTTTTGTCCCAAGCCATCGGAATGTGCTGACTGGTTTTGTGCCAAACTGATCGATATCTCACACCGATTTATAACCTCACCAATAAGTCAACAGGTTGAATTGACATCTGAACATTGTGAAGCAATTAAGCAGTTGAAAAGGATGCGAACGTTGTTTCGCAAACGTCACAATGGTTCTGGCACTTCTATCATGGATGAAACGGACTATATTTCTAATATGAAACCTTTTCGCGTCGACTAGCCACAATTCAAGCCGGATCACACGCCCGATAACATTTTGGTAGAAAAATTGATTTCGAGGAAGCTTCAAGTTTTGACGTTACATGGACACATAAATGAGGCTCAGCATAAAAATGAAATTAATAGGGACACACTTGTCACAGTTAGGGGTTCGCAGAAATTATATGGAAGCGGCGTTCTGCTCAATCTCATTCTATCCATAAACAGCTCGGCATAGCGTAAACCGGCTAGATGGTTTTTGAACATTTTCAATCCAATTCCTGAGTCCGTAATTTCCGTTGTATGAAAGCTTCATTTGATCCAAACGAAACCTAAGAAGACGTCTCTGTAAGTTGCACTAAAGTGTTTTTTTTTTAATGTCGACTCGTTATTCACAAACGTACTTCTGCATGGAACCGTCGGCTTTCTATACACTTTTATGTCCGACCATAATCTATCATCTCGGTTCCCGACTGATTACCTTAGAGATTTGCTTCTTTTATGAATCGAGACTATTTTGACTGTGCTATGCCAATGGGCAGTCCATTAAGCCTGAACTTAGATGAGGTTTTACTAAGAATGGTTGAAGGGCAAATTTTGAACTTGGCTGACAGCAACACTCTGTACAAACGATGTTTTGATGAAGCATTAAGTTTTATAAGTGAGACTGAGTTCAAACAACTTCATAAATCTCTGAATCCCTCCGACTCTACTCTAACAGTTTCTGTGAACATGTGATTGGGGGAAAACTACCGTCGGTCGGCGTGAAGGTAATACAATCCAATGCACGTTGTATGAAAATACAACACTGAGTGGCCAATAACTTACAATTCTCGTTTTTTGTTTGGATGGTTTTCAGGCGTGGTTTAGCTTGAACCCTGTTCCACAGAGCCAAACAAATATGTAGAGATGACAACATCAATAAAGGGAAACATTTCTGGAGGACGTTTCATTGACCAACAGCTATCCGGAAAAGTTTCGGAAATTCACTGTAAACCACAGGTGACGAAAATTCGCACGGAGACTGCTTCCAAGAAACAAGTTTAGTTGAATTTGACTAGTAAGGTTGATCACTTAGTAACCGATCGTCAACGGAACGGACTTATTCTGCCTCTCACCTAATTTACTAGTTCACATGCAGTTGCGGTGAAAATTAAATTGTAGAACGGACTGGGGCTTTAAAACGGCAAACGTAACGTATCCCTTAGTGATTACTGACTATGATAACCCAACAAGCACTAGCAACACTGCTGGTTAATCTGAACGTGGCGCCTCCAAATGCTAAGCACTTTTCTGCGCGCAAAGAATATCGAGGCAGTCAGTACTGTTGCCGTGGACCTGGCAATAATTTTGTTAATGTGCACCTTTTATATATATTCACCAGTTTTTCATGCCACCGACAAGAATCAACGAAGTGTTAATGCATGTCTTTTTTGCCGTGTTGATAACGAATTAGAGGAACTCATATGTTTCAAATGTCTTGTTAGCTACAGTCGCCAACTCAGAAACCACGACTTCTCTGTTAGGTCAACCCCGAAACTCTCACTCGAAATATTCAGCGGTCATCTTTCATACTAATGGATTGTTTGATATTTCTGATTCACTGAATGGAACCAAATCGAAGTGAAGTTGACAAAGTTGTTTTGCTATGGTGAATACATACTTTAACACCGGTTTTGCTATCATGCTTCTTAATCAGGGAAAAATTTGAGTACAAGTGCTATTTTCTGAAATGTTTAGACGAATCGAATCGTATTGTATTTGCAGTACAGTGTAAACCAACATGAAACGTAATCGTTTATGTTTAACCATCCTTTGTCAAAAAATAGCATGAACTAATCCAGAAGTCATCTGCTAGAATGAACACAACACTGTGTAAGAAGAGGAAAGGTTAGTCTTCAAACTGCTAGGTTGTTTCCAATGTCAGTGGTGTGATATCTTCACAAACGAGTGCACAGTTTGCGGAAAACCACTTTCCGGAAGACCGATAACCTGACAGTAGAAAGAAGTTTACTAAATCTCTATCGATCATTGCAAAACTACGCGAAATCTGAACACAACATTTTTTCACACATCGCAATGAATTAAACGTGTTGAAACGTTTGCAAAAGCTGTTACCTAGAAGGACTAAGAAAAGCAGAGTTCACACCTGAACTTTATTGACGCGCAAGTTACCTACAACCAAAAGATTACAACCCCAGTAAAGATATATATAAACACGTAAATATCAGTGTACCATATGTAAGCGAATAACAAAACTGTTTAACGAAATGTTGGGACTTATCGAAATCCTGATAGCTGTGGATCATGGATTAAACACGTGGAAGTTTGTGGAGTGTAACGGACAGACGGGTTGGTGTGAGGGTAATCCATGATCTCTAGTTCCTTTGCTGGCTGAAGTTTCACAAGTCTTCGGGGACAAAATCCTCCCGGTGCGACCGCATACCACCTAGCTCGTGTTCTTGTGTCCGGGCCCGGTGTGTCGTGTCTGGCTAGTTTAAGAGAACACTTGTAAGAGGGCCTGACGGTTTTTTGATTTGGCAGTGTTCGTGACCAATGTCAGGCCCAAACGATGACCGAGATAGAGTGTGTGGGGGGGGGATGCGAGACAGGATGGTACAGACACCAGCTGTGTCAGACGAGCTGGGCTTGCCAGCCGTGTCGGGTGCACAATGAATGAACACGGCTGTTTATCGAGGTCACTTTACAGTTCGGAATGTAGGGTAAAAGGTCACAAGACGTCGAACCGCGTTGAGGTATCAAGTAAGACGTGTCAATGTGGTTAATAGTGCAGACAGCCAAAATGTGTCATATGATCATCCTAAGGATTGTTGACAAATGCTTAAGCCATATGACCAACTTCATGTGTACAAAAATGCGACTAGACTTGTCTGTAAAAATCCTGTTATTTCCACCACCCAAGTTTCCCATTGTTATGACTTCTCTCCAGATTCCCGTAAAATTCATAAGAAGTCAATTTTGCGAACAGCTGTTTTCGGTAATTCTCATCAGGCTTTTACAATTACATAAGGTAAATGCGAATTATATATGAAAATTATAACGTGTCAAATAGGTCATCAAAAAATCACAGGGGTACGGATCACAGTCTACTGGGGGTGGGTGAGAGTGTTGGTGAATGTGTTTGAGTGTTACACGCGCCTGTCATGAGACAAGCGTTATGATTTCGTAGAAAGTTGAATCGAAAGTCTGCATTATTTGCACAACTGAGCCAATTAACACTCAGCTACCACGTGACCATACCCAAATGGTAGATGATTACAAAGACAAACACAATAACCACCTATTTTGTGAACACTGGTATTATTATGACTTGCGTGAATATGTGTAGGATAGTATGCCCCAACTTGCCAATATAATCTCAGTTTATACACAGATTTATTCTGTCGACGATTTGGTATTCAAGAATTTTGTTGTTTTATACTAAGATACTATACAATTTCAATCATTGTCATGGTTATTCAGATTGTGTTAGTCTGTTTCCAGGATAATACACGTGCGAGTAATGAAATTCATTTCTTCCCTGTGCTCTCATTGGTTCACCATCGTTAAACGGTTGACTTCATCCTTTTTTCCATTGGCTTACAACACAACATCCAAACTCCTCACAGTCTATTCAGATAAAATCAGTGTATTGGCTTCAAGTTCATTTCGAGGACAGCCTGTCCCCTATGGCGTTTGATTTCTCTTTAGGAATGCTTACCTCAGCTTTTAGAAATATTTCTTGTTCTGTCTAAGTGGATTATTGATTGATATCTCAAAGTATCACTAAATTTTGAATGGAATAATACAACCGATTCAGTTCAGAAGTTTTGTAATAATGTCGTGTGAAAAATCACAAGCCGATGTGACGACCTTATTGATTGCGGAATCGCACTCCTGTGCCACCGATGACAGACACCACCTGGTCAACACCGTGAGTAAAACAAGTGAAGAGCTACGAGATACTTCAGAAATCAAACCCGCACAACCCAGACGCACAGAGAGCCGGTTTGCCAAGGCAACCCGATGGAGGGCATTTCCATAAAGAAATTTCTCGTATGTCAAATTTCTCCCAAACGATTTATCCAAAATCGGCAACACGAGGTAAACTGACTTCATATACTAAAAAGGGATACTACATCTGCAAACAACATTTATCATTTGGATGCACCCGAACAGTTGGATCGACAGTCGTTCGGTCGGGTATGTTCAGCTCGAAAGCTCCAGCGTGAAGCGGTTGTGTATTCGGATAGTAACTCGTGTGCAGGATCAAAAAATTATAGTCTTGATTCCACCAAATCTGAAAGTGTCTTGAACAAACCCATCTCAAGCAGGTTAGAAGTACAGTCGGAGCAGATGCCCGTCACTACTGTTGGTTGTAAACAGCTATCCCAAGGTGAACATTTTTTGCCCTCATTAATTTTGACAATTCCGGCGGAAGATGTAGAGCTTATCCAGCAGAAATCACAACCAAACGGTGACTCGAGTACACATTACACAACTTCATTAGAACAAGAAGATAATCCTGACTTATTGCCTTATCCCCTTTGTCATTATTGTGCATTTTCTACGCCTACCGTATTTAAATCTTCTGCTTATTTGCAAACAACACTAGACCATGTTAACACGTTTCGTCGACATAGTCACTGTGGCAGTCAGAGTACAGAGGACAAGAAAGCATCCGTGACGGACGTTAGTCAATATCCGACAGTATGCAAACGTTGCAATAGACCCTGTAGTAAAACAATTCGTTCGCCAAGTCATACAATTTATCCACCGACCAGAAATCGGAATGCTTCATGTTCTGGAATTGATATGCTGGCGGACGCCATTCTACAAGCGCAAAGTTACCAGAGAAGTAAGTATTCATCTTCTTTAGGTTGGTTGCACCTATTTGTAGCGCAATGAGAGAAAGCAACTTGGAAAAAGTCGATATGTCTGTGTTTTTTTTTTTAGATTCAAGCTAGACTGTCTTGTGCGGGTCCACTGAATGAGATCTTAATGTTAGTAAGCAAAATGATGTTTTGTTCTTTGAGACGGAGAACAACAAATACACGGATTCGGTAATACTTATTTCCTAAACCATGAAGGATTGCAACGTAACGCTGCGTGTTTTTCAGCCAGACTGTACTATATCAGTGCCTGACTAAACTGCTTATCTCCGTCATACGAAGTTTGCGAAGAACAGGAATATATGGTTGACAACAATACACTGGATTACAGGTCATTTATGCGCCGTTATTGATGACTGTGTACAGACCGTATTGTATTATTGCAATACTATTCTACTATGCATAATATGCTTGCTGTCAAATGACAGAGACATGCCACCTTCAGTCTTCTGTTTCCGACTGTTGTGCTCCGTGAGTAGATACCAGTATGCAAAAATATCGTTCTCGCAAAAGAGAACAAAACGAACGATTATTAGCCAAAGTCTAGGTACACCAACTGTAACTTGTTTAATATGCGTGGTATTTTGTGTTATCTACATTATTGTAGTAGAATTATCTTTAGTTCTCCAGGACTTACTGAAAGAAGCCAATGCGATTTCGGCAACTGATTGAAGTTTACAAACATTGCGACTTCGTTAACGCATTTCTAGTGAGTGATTGTAATGTGAGAACACAAACATGCTCTGGTCACACCCAAAAGCCTCGACCCGCTAATCAACCACTGAAATAAATAAACAATGAGATTATTGAGACGTCTGTATTCTTAATTGAAACCAGACTAATGTTGTTGAGACACGAGAGGAAAACAAACCGTGAAGGGAGATGCGGTACAATGATCATGTGATAGCGGAAAAGAAAAGCAAGCAGAAACCTTAAATTCAATATACCATAATGATATGTATTTGTTTGTACACTGAATAGTTGTGTTCACCCCAAGTACATAAATCTCACCGCAAGAGTAATTGTATGCTGCGCTTTCAATGATTACAAATTGGGATTGGAGATCACTTAAGAAAACGACGTGCAGTACATCTTACTTTTACTCTATTATTCTGATCTACGGAGTCAAAATTGTAATACTTTTTAGAAAAAATTATCATTCATAGATTTCACTATTGATATTAGGTGTGTAAAACTGGATTTCGAGTTTGGTTCAGCATACGATTACAATACATAATGAAAAGGAATATTGTTCTGTAAACAAATAGTGCTGGATAGCCATTTTTGCCCTTGCGGATGATTTAACTAATGACAGACTACAATATTTTGCCAGTAACTGACTTCATACGAAACTAATCTCGTTTGGTGCGTGCAAACTGGTCCTCTTGAAAAGAGAACAAAAGCGACTATCACAGAGTGAAAAACTGTAAGCCATATTTTTCTCCTGAACTAAGGGATATCGAGCCTTTAGATGAAAACGTGATGGAATAGTTGTTAGCTTTGATAAGAACGTTACCGGTATACAAATGGTTTGACAATAAGCTCAGAGGATCCTGGACAGGAAACTGTTGTTTTGAATAATGATTTTTACTAGTTCTCACCCTATATGTTCTGTCAACAAGGTTTTGGTACCATGCGAATGAACGTTTGTTGTCATTTCCTACGACCTGTTTTGCATGATTATATGACACCTATGAATCACACCTATGAATGCTATAATCATGGCTGTGGATTAGTAGCATTTCCATAAATCTCGCCTAATTTCAGTTATCTACATAGTTAATGACCTAGACTCATCTACACTCAGCGTCCACTTTAATTTTTTACCCGTAACTTGGTGTGTAGATTGTGCTGTATTGTATTACTTTATCAATATATTACAGCGATAGTATTTTTAATTTATTGTTTATTATTATTTTTATATCACGTAATGGTTGAAACAAGCAATTTTCCGAAATGAACTTGAAGTGACGAGATAGATCGCAAAATATATCATTACTAGCTTGTCCTTTCACGTTATATTTACCCATTACTACTGTTCATAATATTAGTATTTATTCTCCATTCTATTCCTTATAGTTCATCGTTGTTCGTATTGTGTGGTATGCATACGATCATCACTATATGGGTTGCACACCAAGGTATTTAAACAGATTTAGTCAATCAATAGGGTACCAGCAACATATAAGTTGTAGATTTCGCAACTCTACGAAAATTGCAAGAAAAAGCGGTGACCGTAAATTTGGGAACAAAACGATTCACATAACATAAATCAGTCTCAAAAATTGCCACCGCATTCAATGTTTGTAAGTCAATGTGGAGAAAAAGATTGGATCTATACAAAAGACAATTAACTCCAAAGAGTCAATGATCAAATTCCCTGTTACCAACGATGTGAGTGAATTATTGTTTGCTCTAACGGATGAATTGTTTCATTAAATGATCAGAATTCGTAGTGTGCGTAGCGACTGAAATAATTTATTATTTTGCCTATGGCTTTGAACAAAAGTTGACAGAAAGATTTCATTGAAATTCCGATTGCTAGTCAAATGAGTATTTTTGTTCGTACTTATCATCAAACAGAAGTCTTTTGCAAGTCGTCTTCGTATTTCTCTAACATCTTATGTCGAGGTTGGTTTTTCGGTGATAAAACCCGACAGTAGTTGACTTAGCGAACACTTAACACAGTCGCAAACAGATTGAACACAATGCACTTAATGTAGTCAGACAAGTTTGATTAATTTCACACGGAAAGTGTTTCAATAAATCTTTCTAACACTGTACACATTAATGTTCTTCACCCACCAAAATATTTCTCTTCTATTACGAACCGGATTTTGGCGACAGGAACTATTGTGTTGTCTTTTTATTGCACGCTACTGAGCAGTCACGGAATGGGAACGTCGCTTACAATTTGCTAACGGAACTTTCAGCATCGATTTATGTGAACGAACAACTACTTTGGATAAATGCATCTGATAGGTGTAATCGGAAAACTTTGGAACTTGTGGTCTAATAATGCTACGGTTTTGTTGTCATGGTATGACTGCCACATAGTCCAATTCACAATTGACCCACCATCCTCAAATACGCAATCTTCTGAGGTCATTCGCTTGAAAGATGTGCAGCTTCCGACAGAATTCTTTTAGATTCTGCAAATCCTTCACTCCATAGTCTCAAAAGGATTTTGGCAGACATCTTATAACCAGCCAGATGTTATCAGTTCTATTGTTACTCAGAGTACATCTTGAATGGACGAATAGGAGGAGAGGCCAAAGAGCGGGAGCAGATGCCCACCATTACGCCTCGTATAGTTAAACTATGCCCGACTACGATATCACGCATTAGTACCAGACGTCGGTAGACATCTTCTCGTATACGACCCGACGAGTCTCCACACTAACTAAGCAATATTCAGCAACCTCATTGATGCTACTGGGCCAACCTTCGTGCACACATCCTCTTCCTCACTCTCTTCTTTCGAACACTTCGCTCACCACTGGTCAGCGACAGCACTGAAGGCCAAGATCAGATAATTCCGCCTCGTGATAAGTAGAACTGCACCCCCCCAAAAACACGCCACCACGCGCTCAACCCTTGCCCCCTCTCCCCCCCTCTAACCCCTCGAGTGCACAAGGCTCCTGTCGATTCGCATCCTTGATCTCAGCGCTCGCTCCCCTAGACTGCGTATTCCCCCCGCCGATATCACTATCGCCCGCATATAGAGAGTAAGCCCTCGACCTTGCATCAGTCGTGCACAAATTGTATAGTGTCACTGTCCCACAGAATTACCCCGCTTTTGACAAAAACCCATCCTCAGGAGTTGGTACTACCGAGGTATCAGACTTTAGATGTGATAACCGCGTATACTACGGGCTTTAATATAGATAGGAGTGAGCATAGGATAGACAGGAGTGATGAGCGCAACGCGAGAGTGGGTATGCACGACACTAATGACTCAGAGACCAGTTCTCGCCCCCAGCCAGCAACGGCGCCATCTGCTATCCCACCACTAAGCGTTAGTACACCCTACTCCACCCACACCATCCACTGGCGCTACTACCAAGCAGCACCCTAGGTCACAGTTAGCATCTCTCTGCTTCACGCCAACCCGTTCATCACTGAACCACAACAGTGCGTAAGTTGTCCACAACCCCCCTTTTTGAGGCAGTAGCTGTAATTATAAACACCGCGGCAAGACCGCCGCAACCACCCGCACACTCTAAGGTCCACTACATGCATACACCAACAACACGCCCTCACAAATCATACACGTCGTGAATTCAACTCGAACAAGATGCCTTCAAATCCAGCCATTATAGCTTCCACAGATTGATCCAAAATTGCAGGCTTCACTCGATTGCTAGAGGTTAGACCACAGCCCGAAATGCGAAGTTATTAGAGAGGTATGTCAACTGATTCAGGTGTAAGCTACACAAAAGTGATGGTCAAACCAGGCTCGTTCATGAAGCACATGATGCAAGCTGTGGTTTGGACGGGCAACTGTGCGTTGTGCATACGTCCTGATAAAAGTTTGATCAAAATGAGTTAGCCCAGATTTTTATCGTTGTATATCACTCGCCGTAGATTTGACTGATGTAATAAGTACAAGCAAAACCAATCTTAAATGACTGGCATGACTACTAGTATCGATCTACTGATGATACGTATTCTCTGTAACTCACGCTGATAGTGTTATTTTGTAATATCATTAATAAAGTTTCTACGGATCACATCTAGAGAGACTGCATCATGGGGGACGGAGGTGTACCCGCATAAGTATTGTGTTGCTGGCTACCGCACCCTGATGATCAACCCATTCGCAAAGTACATCTGATTCTTGATGTTTTTTGACAAGCGCTTTAGTCTGCTATTCTTACACCCAGTGGTTTCTGCACTTCTAAAGATATAAACAATGTTTCGTGAAATATGATTTCTTGTCGACAAGCTCAAATGAAGAAATTTCAAGAGAAGTTTCAATGCTTTGGATAATCTCCTCGAAAGTATAACGAGGGTTGGCAGGAAAAACAGAGAAGTTACCTAAAACGTTGAAGATTTTTTCAAAAAATGGTAGAAGAATCCCAGTTTACTATCTACAAGCAGTGAGAAGACTGGTTTGCCACTATAAATATATATAAATGTATTTATTTCATCTGGATATATTCTGGTTCAAAGGTAGACAAACTGTGTTAGCCGTGTAGAATCCAACGACGGCAGCGTGGGAACAGACGGGAGGTAAACAGACGGGATTTGTTTCTAAAAATCAATAAACCTCATTTCTGGAAATGTGTAAGTGTTCGTGATTAGATCGTTCCTACTAATGGCATCTGCAATTTTGTCACAAAACATCATAGTTACCGGCTAAATGTACTAGGTGACCAAATGTTGATTTACTGTAGAATAAATTGAAGGTTACCGCCAGTGCATTTGGTCATGGCTGTCTCCCCATTTAGGTTACCCCTAATGTACCTGATCTCCTGTTAAAAACACCAAGATATATGGCGACTAAACGAACTCGGTAGTAGGAATTTTTTCCGTGTTTCACAGAACGGTTTTTTATCTAACGGGGTGGTTGGAACGTCCAAGAAAATTGTGAAGGCTGTAATCAGCTGTAAGTGTTTTGCAATTTATCTTACTCAAAATCTTCCACTATTCATCCATAGTTAAAATTCCGTTCAACCAGTTCAACTGTGTCCATTCTTCAAATTTACAGCGACCTTCTACTTGTAAGGTCGTCTGTTAGAGTAAGTAGAACAGTTACTTTGTCTTCCGTCAAGATTATCGCAAAGAGGGTCCGTTAGCCATAGGCGGATTCCACTGAGTAGTTGAAATTAATTGTTTGTCCTCGCCTAATCTGGAGCTAAGTGCCCAGTCATCAGCATTGTTGCCTAGTGAATACGTAGTCGGCTTGTGGAGTTCGTTTGTTTCGAGAAGAAACACTACAGACGAACTCTAACAACAACCAAGTTCGAGTTTGCTGAATTTTTTGAAAGCGGTTTGCTGAAACGTTTGTGGAAGTACAAATCTTGTGAGTAATTGTAAGGGATGTTCAGCCAAAATCCTCTGTCACTCAGAAGTATGAAATGTAATAAAATCGTGCAGTGTAAACTACCGGTACGTCGTCTTGCGATTGCCCTCTGACTCTCAGTCGCATTTTGACTTCGGCTTACAAGTCGTAGGCGGCATGTTGTTTGTTATTCAAGTTTAGACATCAGGTTTCAGAAACTACTTCGGGACCCTTTTCTTTTCGGGTCGTATGGTGGATAAAATTAAGCATTCGCTATCGATTTACCACTGTTTTTGTTGGCACGCATTTCGCTGTTGTTGCTAAAAATGAACTCGGTTTATTTTCATTTTTCTACACATTCACCCAGCACTTTGCATCACTGTAGCATTCAAGGGTTGAAATTAATATGTTGCTTCGAAGTGACTAGTTTATCTGAGTGTTGGGAGAGCTGTTTCCGATCACCCTAAAATTAAAATGCCAATATCTATATGAAGTCGTACGGTTATTATTGCTGTCGTTTGTATGGTTAGTGTTGGTACATACTTCATTTTCCCGAATTCAATAAATCGAAGTCAATAAAGGAATGCAGTTTAGTCGCTTGAAAAGATTACGCGACGGAAGAATTTATCCATAGCAACTTCAAAAGACTGTGTATCTTTAAAAAACTGATAACTTAAAGATCAGGATAAGTGTTGTTTGGCTAGTCTGTGTATGGTCTTGGAGGCAAGTAACGCTACGAGACACAAATATTTGTTTGTTACGAGCAGTTTTGAAACGTTACAGTGTGCACTTCGAACGTTTAAAGCGAAATTGTGTCAAGCGTTCTTGGATTGACAAAACTGCTCTCTGTAGCTCAAGTTTCATGTAGCTAAACAGTAAGAACCAATCAAAAAGTGTTGGCTTGCCAGCGCAAATATGAACATTTCGAAGCAAATGGAAACACGTGAACATTATGCTTCCATTGAAGGAAACAAAGATCGACGATTGCTTATCACAAAATATATTAAAAACAATATGACAAATGTATGTCATGGGATTCAATAGACAATAATGAGTATATTGGAGCTGCCTCTAAAACAGAAATTACTGAGTTGCCTAATTTCAACTACGATCTCTATAGCTGTGTTGTCACAACAGCTTGCAATTTTTGCTGTTCTAATTTCACTAAAGTGTTTACCGAAATAGGGAGCAACCGGTTTCTTATTGGAAACGAAGTTAAGTAGATATTCAATCAAGACTCAGCAGGTAATTTTGATTTCAATGGAAGGGATAACTTGTAAATAGCAACAGTCTCAAAGTTGAGTAATCCTTTCTCCGTTTTCTCAGTTGTTACTATTCAAGTTCATTATTTATGACAGTATACAATTTACGTTTGATGGAGTATACTGTTTGGCTAAAAATGTCCTTGTAATGCGCAAGTTCAATCCTCACTCTGTCACCAAATTGGTCGCCCATTTACATCAATATGGCATCAACATCGATGCTACAAAGCAATCAGTTAAAAAGTAAGCATCGCCTTAATTGTTAAGGTAATTAACTTATACTTACAAAGGTAGTATGATACTAATTTTGCACTAAGTTATTGTTTTTGGTTTCGTCCGTCCTGTGAATAAGGAATGATTTAAGCATTTGCTCGAAACACACAAACAGACGACAAACGTTCGCAGCAAGCCGTAAACGATACTGTGTGTGGATTAGGAATGTTTGTCGGCACCATTATGAGTGGCATTTAATGTCTACCCGTCCATCATTTCCTACTGGTATACCAATCAATCTGTGTATCCAAGGCCACCTACACTGCAACAAAGGAACAGCCCATTCAGAACTATATGTAGAGCAAAATTAATTTGGTTGGCCACTCATATCTTCCTTATATATCGGTCGGTTTTTACCTATGACAATTAGCTTTTGCATACGGAAGAAACGAACGCATGATGCAAATGTTTTTAATTTTTAAGTAACGTCAGACAAAATGCAAGAAGAGAACAGGAAAATGGGTGGACACATGATTATAGAGTCTTGATGGTGTTCATCAGAAGTTGACGCCGGATATATTTTCCTCCAATGAATCAAGAGGGTACAGACAATTGATCAAATACCGTCCAACTTCGACGGCTGGTATTTCTTTACTGTAATTTCAAGTATACCAGACAAACCGCATTTCAGGGGCAG
>LOND01007724.1:4568-22143 GCA_014220965.1 Paragonimus kellicotti | reverse complement strand
TCTAATGTGACGATAAAGCAGAGATAATTTTTCACTGTAAGTAATCAGTTTGGATACCAATGTGAACGGAGAGGGGCGACCCGTTTTGTCATTTTTCTTCATAGCATATCGGTGATGGAAGCTGCCCGCATAACAGACTGGCGGCAAACTTGGATATTTATCTTAAATTTGAGACATCAACGGATTGGGTTTCATCTGAGTACTTTCGCAAATGGATACATTCATCAGTTTGGTAAGCAACCCAAGTTCCGTGGGGTTTTTCTTTCACTAAGGTACAGTTTACTCACAGAGGGGTGGTTCGAAACAATGGCTTTCAGGTGGAGCCCACAGTTAATGGTACTCATTTTTGTCGGCGAAGGTCTGCTCTGTATATCAAAGGAGACTGTGATGTATTGTCTTAAACTGTGTTGTAACCCGACGGTTCAAAATGTCCGGAACACACAGTATCCTCTTGCTTTTGGTCATCCTATTCAGCGGTTTCCCAATTTTCTTGTCGACGAATATCAGTAGCGGGGAATTCTTTGGCTAAGAGGGTGCTAGAGCAAGTTTTAAGTGAGCAACAATGAACCTTATATGGAACCCTTAGTAAATCCCCATTTGCGCAAATGCAATGGACAAATTAGTCACTGACAAGTGTGAAACTTCAAGTATCTAGTAGTCCATGTACGACGAAAATAATGGAACACGTGCATCATAGTCAGGGTGCATCGTTCACAGAACCGACCGGCCAACCTGACCCGGGGGTCGCTCTTATAGAAATTTGTACAGGCCATGTAACTTTTATTGACAACAGTCCATAGCATCTTGGGGTGACAGCACCTTGACCTGTCTACTGGTTAAATTAACCGAGGAGAGATTTCGTATGTATTAGCCTGGATGAGCGGCAAATGAACTCTCAGGTTCTAAATCACGAACCGATCGCTATATACATATACCTATATAATCCCTGAACGTCAGTAAAATAGTAAATGAAAATAAAAATTCACATTGAGTCCTAATTCTACAAAAATGATGAAACACTCACAAACATCAAAACGTACCAGAGTTATTGCACTTCAGTCTGTCTGTCTTCGCAGCATATCAAAATGCCAGCTTCTAGAAGTTTCCGATTCCATTATCTCCTACTGCTACCCGTACCCTTCGTTTAGATCTTCGAGTTCAAAATCTGACAGCCTGGAAAGTAGAGCACCTCATAAAAAATTTTTTACTGTGATTGCTGACGTTGACCCGCAAGTTTTGTCCCCATGAGTTACAGTATAATACCCACTGTGCGACTCACAGGTTGTTCTGGTATTGTCACGGATCGCATTGGACAGTAAACTGTGAAGTCACCCACGCTCAGTCTGTCAACCTTGTTCGATGGCTTCAATGGGTTGTAAGACGGAAGTAGGAAGCCGGAGCTTTTGAGAATTCCGTATCTCGATGCGTAGAATCTCAAGGTCCTCAGCAATGGGCTGAAATGGGGAAAAAAGGTGCAGCATCCGAACTAATGCAATATATGTTGGTCAAGGCGAGCCTTGAAAATTGTTACAGAGCTGGCAGAAACAACATGGTCTGGTAGAGCATTCCAAGCCTTGCAAACACGCAATGAGAAAAAGCTATGTCTACATTCTAGTCTGCTATGTTGGACCTCTAGTTTTAGGGGGTGGCCCCTCAGTGTCAAGCTATTTTCCCCTGTTGAGCATTGGCCGGCAAGGATGATCCGGGGACTTCATTATCGAAAAGGTTAATACCAAATCACCTCTAAGCCGACGATACTCTAAAGAGTACATGTTCAAAGATTTTAACCTTTCCTCATACGGCCTAGTTTTCAGACCCCGGACTGCCTTAGTGGCTCGACGTTGCACGGTCTCCAGGAGCAGCTTGTCCTTTTGGAGATGTGGTGGCCAGATCACAGTTCCATTCTCCAGATGCGGTCGAACGAAACTGTTATAAAGAAGCTGAAAACAACTGGGGTTGAACTGGCCGAAAAGACGTTCCAATAACGCCAGGTTTTGTACTTGCTTCAATGTTCGCAGTTCTCTGCAGAGTGTGCGAAACAGTGGTCCTAGGTCCTTCTCGATAAGAACTGTCTGAAGCGGGTACCCGTCGAGGTAATACGTGGTTTTTAGAGAGCTGTGGATGTGCATAACTTTACACTTACCAGCATTAAAGTCGAGTCGGTTCACTCGAGACCAGTTGAATAAAATGTCAAGGTCCTCTGTTGGATGACAGAAGTCATCGGTGGATGTTGACGGCACGCCAAATTTTGACGTCGTCCGCAAACAGTAATAACGGGGAAGTGATTGAGAGTGGAAGATCGTTGATAAATATCAAAAATAGTAGCGGACCAAGAATTGAACCTTTGGGCACTCCACTGAGGCTAGGCCTGCAGGTAGAGAATACACGATTAGCAAGATACGACTCGAGCCACTGAATAGGTTGTTTTATACTACATGACGGGCTAGCTTCACCGATCAAAACAGCATGGTCCACGCGGTCGAATGCCTTAGCAAAGTCGAGATATACTACGTCTATTCCATTTCCCTGATCAACTGCTTTCGTCCACTGGATCGGTGGCTATCAGCAGATTTGTAGTACACGAACGACCCTTGCGAAATCCGTGTTGTGCATTGGAGAAACTCACGAGAGGTGAGGTACTTATGAAGCGAGTCGTATACAAGCGCCTCTAAAATTTTTGAGACGCTTGATAGCAAAGCAATTGGTCTGTAATCACCGGGACAATTACGCCTACCACCCTTGAAAACGGGTGTGATGCTCGCGAGTTTCCAGCTGCTAGGTACTGTTCCCTGGGAAACGGATTGCGTAAACAGTAAGCTAAGTGGATCAGCAAACTGTTTGGCCGTTTCCCGCAATGCTTCGGGAGGTATGCCGTCAAGGCCAGGAGAGCTGTCCCTAAGACACCGGAGTTTAGCCAACACCGCCGTGGAGGATGTATCCACAGTGTAGGTGCCATCGATTTCAGTGTCAAGATGAACCTGAGGAACTGATGGTGACTGCGCAAAAACACTGCTGTAAAACTCAGCGAGGACATCAGCGGCCTCCGTATCAGAGCTAGTAAGGCCTGATGGGCCTAAGAGTTGTGGAACTCCAGCTTTCGCCTTGCGAGTTGATGCTACAAATCGGAAGAGGCTATTTGGGTCAGCGATAAAGCGTTCTGTAAGACGTTGTTGATAATGAAGACGGTCACGTCGAATTAGCGATGTACACCGATTTTTTAAGGCAGTGCATATTTTTTGGTCAACTTCAGATCCTGATAATCGATAGCACGTCCAAGCATCCCGCTTCTTCTGAATGTGTTTATGTGTACTAGGGCGTAGTTGGCTTGGAGGCTTATCCCGTTTGGAGCCTAATAATAGTGTGGATTTACCATCGGTCGCGGAAAGAATGACAGTAAGCTTCTCACAGAGATCGTCTGCTGAGTGAAGGGAGGTAAAGTTCATCCAGGTCTGCGTTGCCAAGTAGCCCTTTAGTTTTTCCGCATCCATATTCAGGAAGGTTCTGCGACTATTAGCCGTTGACTGAGCTGACCAGGACTTGTGCTGTAAATGAAGTCTAATAAGACGACCGCGTGATCACTCAGTCTGAGTGGTGCGGTGATTGTAAGGTTGTCGACCATCAACTCTTCGTTAGTGAATATGTAGTTCAGCCGTTACGGATTACGACCAGCATGCCACCGAGTGAAGCCAGAGATGTGCTCCGTAACGCCCAATGCTTCCATTGTGGAAAAATCGTGCATACGTAGAATTTTTAGTGCCTGCGCACGTGAAAGCCGGAAAGTTAATTTCAGGTAAGTTGAAATCGTCCATTAAGAGAATGTGGGAAAATCCTAAGGTGGGTAAAACTTCCAGTCCAGATAATAAAAGTTCGTCTTTTGAACTATCTGAAGATGGAGGACGATAGAGCACCCATACTAGTCAGATTTTGGAACCATTTGGTGGTTCGAGCACCAGACTGTTTCCAGAATCTCAGCAAGTACTGGATTGTTGTAAAAAGAATGCTTGAAGGGAAGTGTGAACATAGAGAGCCGATGCCCCTCCTCTACCGTCAGTTCTGTCCGCGCGGAAAACAGTCTTATCTTCTGGGGTGAGCTCAGAATCTAAGTAGGAAATGCTAAGCCACGACTAGGTCATGTCAACAATCCGAAGTCTAGAGGAAGAACAAAGTTCGCTGAGCTGTGGTAATTTACTTAGTAAGCTAAGGCGCATTTGTGTACATGCACCTTACAGAGTTAATGGTAAACGAATGAACGTTATCCTGGGATTCTGAATGAGGTGGTTCATTCAAAACGCAACGTTGATGGAGGTCGCCGACTGCACAGGAGCTGGCTGTAATGAGTTTTTGAAGGCATTAGATCCTCAATAAGCACTACAAAGTGACTGGTTCGCTTGCAGTGACTGACTTCAGAACGATCAGGGTGAAACGAAATCCCGTAAGGTATAAGGTGACCTCGACGGTGGAGCCGTTCCAGTAAGTACGATGCCATCTCTTGCGAAGTGACAGTAATTTTGAGGGGTCGTGGTCGAGGTTCGTCCGATTCCGGCTTGGGACTCAGGATGTGTCGATTATGTTGAACTTGGACGTTGGCAAGTTCAAGTGCAGTTGACAGGAATCCCCACTGGCTCTTGTCGTGTTCCAGGTCATCGCCAAGGGAATCGGGGACACCCGTAATGATAACATTGCAAGATCCATCAGTGGTTCCAGTTTCCTTCTGAACGAGCCTTTGCCTCTGGCGTTCAGCCCATGGTATATCAGGGTACACCTGGCCCCAGAGTCGTCCAGTGGCTTATGTGCCGCTAGGAGAACGTCTTCAGTCAAATTGGATGACGAACTCACGACCTTTGCTAACCGAAATTTGTAAACATGTGGCGAATCCAAATTTCCTCGTCAACCTCGTGATAGATTTTGGGACACTTGGATCTATGCCCACTTAAGTGCAAAGACTCGTCTAGAGCTCTCGATAATGCTTGTCATGGAGTTTCAAGGCTGCAAATTCCGGAGGATTCTGAGCAATTACAGAATCCCCCCGAGCATAGGAACTCAACGTTTTAGGTGCAACGGTGTTGATACCCCTGGAGAATTTGGCTGATCTTACGCCATCATGACACAACTCTTCACGAACAGAAAGACGGCTTCTTGGGCAGGACCGAGCGGATGACATCAGAATTCTGTCGTGTTTGCCAAACGTATAATGAGGATGCTCAACGATGTTGACAACGAACATCACGGTTTCAAAAACAGACCTTCATGATAAATAGGCTTTGTTACACTTGGCCTGTTGTAGGCCTATAACTAGGACCCAAGTGGCCTCTTATTACATCCCAAGGACAGCTTAATGATGAATGTTTGCCTTTAGACAGAGAATTTCGGCAATTAGGTCTCAGTCTTCCCCCTAGTTTCCCTAGCTAAGATTTACTTTTTTCTCTGGGTTGTACGATAACTAAGCATTGTCTCTTACGACTATGATAAGGGATCACCGTAGCACTTAGCATCACCAGGATTCCTGAACGTTGTTTCATATCAGAAAGACCACGTTACTTCTTCGGCGGCATTTTCACGAATTGTTGAGTGTTCATCGACCATTGGATAACACAAATGGCTGACTGATTACCAGAACAGTAGCTGAGACATTGTGTGCATTACTTGTTCAATTATCTCATTAGGCTTTTGATAAACTTCGGGAGTGGTTTATCTGGCGCGTATACGTTGCGTATATAGTATGTAAAAATCACGCCGTATACATCCCAGTCACCCTTAAAGTGGTCGCAGCTGCACAAAATTATGAACCCAACGAATTCAACGACCAAGTAGCCTCAAGGTAAGACGCAACTCCACAATTCCTTCAAAATGGACTGCTGGTTATAATATTTCTCTGCGTATTCTGCGACCGTTAGCATCAATCAGTTTGGGCTGACAGGTTGGCAATACCCTATGTGACACGAAAACTCCAACCGCACCTCAATGAACAGGCTAGTAGAACGTCGTCGGACAAAAAATCAACGAAGATGTTTATGCATATACACGCACGTACATAATGTCAACAACATATTCGGTCTTAATTAGATGCATGTTGCACAACGACAACTCGGTTTCATTATGTGCACGTCCCTGAATTATGCTCCTTGCCTTCTCTGTTGCAGAGCAATAACATACAAAAATGGGAATATACTTCTCGAAAATCGCACCGTTGTACTTTTTAAGCGAGGTCATTTTGGTAAAGATTCAAGGTCGAACGAGAGTTACGGCAAATAACTTTTCCTTAACTGAATCGGAAATTTGGCCTTAACTATCAATGCTGTGTGCTCTGGTCACACAGTCCACCAATGAGAATAACGATGAGTAGATGCGGACTCCGCTCAGCCTAATAATGACAAGTCACTAGTACGCTCGACTGAAGTAGACTAGTTCCTGTGTTGACTGAGATGAGATGCCAGCAATTTAGGATGGCGGTCAGTTGTATTGTACCTAAATTCACCAACGCGCGTCTTAGTTCTGAAATGTTATCAGCTCAACTAAGTATGCTATACTGCATGTTCAAATTTGGGGTTACTTCTGTTGTATAACAGGCAGTTCCGTTGTGAGTATTATACTACTCACAAGTGACATTTGAGAACAAAAGGGCAAGCCCCAACGCCAGAAGAGACTATTGGAATAGTGTGTACGCGCTATGGGAGAAGTGCCACCAGGGCGAATGACAACGTACTGCCACCCAATGTATGTGAATGCACGTCAGCCGTGCAAATGAGTGTACACGTTTGTGGTCCCATGTTTAACATGACCTGTACGGGAGTTCGTGCAATAAACGAATTTGCAGGCCAAGCGTCTTTGCGGTCACAACACTTCTAGGTGATCTGCAGACAAGGAGTTAAGTAGCTCTGACAATTCAAACAGTATCGCTTACCGTTGCTTCACATCGCGTTGAATCATATCCCTAATTTTCTTTCCATGAGAAAGAAAAACGGTGAGTTCCGGTTAGTTTGTCATTCTAAAAACCGACAAAGTTGGTGAATTAAATAAACTGGCTAGCTCATAAGAGGCTATTTTTCAGGTTTGATGATGACGGCACACTAACAATAAAAAACTTACACGAGGGGAATGGTTACTAAGCATGCTTTATTGATTAAAACAGTTATCGTAGTTCACTAATAAGCACTCTGTTGTTAATGATATTTTTTGAAAATGAACAACTTACATCCATTCGCATCTGTTTCAATGCCATAGCTGTTTCAATCCGTCTCTTCCTAAGAGGACCGTTGCACTCGAGTTCCACTCCTGCTGGAGCTCGTCAGTAGTGCATATCCATGACGTGGCCGGGACTCTGACCACAATGACACTGGACAAGCGCGTTTACCACTGTGTCAATATTCTCACACTAGACACGAACGACGTCTCTTACAGAAACGCTCAGTCAGGTTCATTTGCGTGCATTGCACAAACAAGATCGAAACTCGAGTATAATGTTTCAATACGAAAAGGGCTGGGGGAAATTTCCTTGGGAATGCGGAAATTGCAGAAAATTATGTATGATGTTCCATTTATAATAAACGAAATTCCGACTACATACCACTATCGAACTTCACATTTAATTACACCTGCTGACAAATAAAGGTTTCGGCTAATAAAACCAGCCTACAGGTTATCAACAGTAAAACTTGCTTTTTAACAGCAGTCGTCAGTTTATGATGGTTACCCCACTTGCGAAGACGGTTGCGTACTTTTGTGAAGTTTTACCTAAACTTGTCTTTCAGGACATGTAGCGATGCATGTAATCTGAAAAGAAGAATGCTGATCGTTACAAGTGAAGAATAGGTAGTTCGCATATAAAATGGCTTTTGCAACTACCAGACGCGGCGAACCCCAAAGTGGACAAAATGGCGAAATCAAACCTTTTGACTATATTTCAAAGGTGGTTACGGTGGGTGTCTCAAACTATCCCCATCATTGTCAGTGCATTTTTAGTATTCAACTGGTAGTTTTTCCCGGTGGAAACGTACTGCGGGTTTATTACTATATTCTAACTATGAAATCCAATTAACCCACCATGGCCGCTCGATTTTGGAGGAATTGCTCTGTTCAGCCAGTCTCTCTCATATCACAAATGTTGGGACAGATGTCTTATCATACTAAAACCTGATTTCCATTAATCGCTGAGGCCCTCGTATTTGCATATGCTGCATTCTGCCAATGTGGTTGCTGGTAGTAGTGGCTTAAAACCATTAGCCGAATACTGCCCGTAATTACTGCTGCTGAGTGTTATATAAAATAGGATGGAATCGCAAGCAAAACAGTATCCCTTGCACAGACCGGTAACTCATACACAGCTGTTGGTCGAACCAACAAATAAAGATTTGTGCAGTTAACCAAACAATTAGTGCACGCCTTCGGCGGTCATTTTTTCCGGTTTTATTGAAGCGCTGTTAGACTTTCTTGCCTTGTCAGCAGCGCGTCCAAACTGTTCCGGATGGTGATTGCTAGATTCCTTGTACAGGCTCGAACAAAAGATACGTTAAAGCAAAATCCATTATATCGGCGTCAGTATTCCTATGAGGTGCAGTGCTTACCGGCGTACAGAAATTATGCTTCGGCTTTGAAACCGAAAAGTACGGTGGGACAGCACATGACCTTCAGATGGCTGCACACCAATGATTCAGTACAGTTCGTATGCACATTCAATAATACACAAAGCTCTGGATCGCTTCATACGCTAAGGGTCTTACACATCTTAGCTGGACCTCGTTGAACATTGCGAACTAACGGTAAGATATTTACGTTTTGCTGATAATCACACGCAGACGTGTGTGTACGTCTGCCGCGTAAAATCTTTCACGTGTTTGGCAGACAGCGTCAGAAATTGTGCACTACCGGGTATACACAAGTACGTGTGTACGAACGCAAACTACGCTTGCGACTGACCGGCAAAAAGTCGCAGGCCTATCAGCACTGCGCAGACACGTTACGAGCTGGACACTGATTATGCGAAAGTGCTCATGCGGGCGAGAAAGAAGTGGGAACGACGTGTACTAAAGGTTTTTTTTCACGCGAAGATCGCTCAATCGATACCTGCGCATAGACAGACATCACATCAAAATTGTTAGCACCAGAACGAAGTGCTAGAAAAAGTGGACGAATGAGTTGAGAAGGGAACAACAGAAAGTATTTGTTTCACATTTGCAGGTCGGTGCTTAACTCAGAAACGAGTTGGAGCATACCACAACCAGTCACACTCGATTTGTGTTTATTCTCACAGTAGAACATATAGCTATATATCGCCTCACATTCATAGCATGATCAACACGTACATGTACTATTTCATGTGCTTCCAAAGCCAAAATATTGTCTCGAAAGAAGACTGCCGGTAACCCGAGAAACATGAGAAGTCACGAACTGAAACGATCCCGGTAATTGTAACGGTTTCAAACTACACTTGAAACCAGAACTAACCGTTTGTTTGACTGGGAATGAATGATATTCTAGTTATTTAACTGGCTCATTTAAATGATCTCAAGATATTTGATTTACAACCTAATGTATAAAGTAGTTTTCAGGGTTTAGTGTTCATTCTCCTGACGAACGAGTAAGCGGAATCGTTTCGTAAATTTCGTGAATCCTCAACTACCTCAAAAGCTTGACATTCATTTAATTGAAATGGGATCGAATGATTGCCTTTATCTCAGGAAGTCTTGATCACTCCTTTATTGTGTGTGCGTATCCGCAGCAGGATGATTAGTTTGTCTATTGCAATGAGTTTTCCGTTATTATTAACGGAAAAATACACTGCATCAGAAACATTTCGAAATTAGACGTTTACTTCGTAATAGCCACATTTGATTCCAGAATAGTGCACACTTTTTATAACCTACGTTCCATTGTGCACACGTATGTTCGTTATAACGAAAATCCAACTATACTCGACGAATTAACAATCCCTACTCATATTCGTGTTAGTAATAACAAAATTAAAACGGTTTACCGCAGCTCAACTGTCGCTTATAGGCACAGACTGCTTGTTCTATTTGGCTTGGTACAATTAAGCGTACGTGTACGATGTTTCCAAAGAGCACTTGACAGCTGAGCGGACCAAAAGCATAATGATTTTAAATGCGATCACTGGTCAGAACAATCTCCGGATGAACACTGGTCAGCCGCTTTCAGTTAAGTGAGCGCTGTGCTAATGATACTACTAAGCCCCAGTAAGAATAAATTCTGTCACGAAATGGAAAGGTCAGTGATTGGATTGGCTGTCTGATAAAACCACAGCAAATAGAAATCAGTCACGAGAACTTCTGACGCCATGTTGAGTGTATATGAACGTATGCAACTGCATAACTCTGTACGCACGCAACAGGTCGAAGCTGACACGAATGAGTTAACCAATGAGTCAGTTGTAAAAGACACGAACGATAGATGATGTTACATGTGTTCCACCACAGTTTATTTCACAAGTTGCATGTTCTAAACAGCAAACGAACGACAGTAAAAAAAGGAACTCTAGTTCAGCTGATCTGTAGAATTACCGATCAAACAGAACAGGAACATGTCCATTGGATACGTTACCAAACACAAAATCTGGACATAGTTTATGCACGTACAAAACTGTATACATGCTACACTATATTTCGGAAATGAAGTGCAATTTGCGGGGTTTTTTCGGTGTGTACCTGACAAAGCAGAAACACGTATTGCCTGTAAGGTCCTTATAACATTTTACGACAGAAATCCCTAAATTAGTAAATTATACAGCAACTTCCCTTAGCCTGTTCATTAATACCGCTGAAGTGAATCGCCTGATCCCGCATCCCCCATCATGGCGGCAATATACGTCACTCTGTTTTACGATTAGGTTACTGCACGGTCGATTTGTTTCACAACGTTAGTGGAAATTTATATCATACACCGTTTCATAAGGTAAGGCTGATTTATGGAATGACTCCGTTACTAGTTGGCTTCCTACTACGGTGATGATGACAAATCCTTCGAGATATTTGTTGAAAACTGACATCTGGAAACTACTTGCTTTTAATCTTTGCTTCGCTTTCAACTTTCCAGTGATTGATAGAAAGCGGACGTGACTCAAAATTGAACACAGACTTTGCACTAACGTGATTGCTTTGTCTAGCAAACAGAAGAGCATCAAAAGCGGGTTTTCTATTCCAAGATGGTGGCGCTATTCGAGCGAGTATCCTGATTACTCCTTTTGAAAACGTTTGTGAATCATGTGTGCATTTGCGGTCTTTTGCAACAGCAGTACTGTTTTATAAGTTTTCTCGTAAGTGTTCAAAGTTATTATTGTAAGACGGCTGTGTTAAGTGGTCTATATCTGATTGGGTTACGTTTATTTAGCTGCCGCAGTCATTTTGTCATTATTTGTACTAGCTTGTCTTTACCGGTTTGTTTAATTCATGTAAAGTCGGCATTATTCAACGGTCGCCTGCAGTATCCTACTTCACTGAGGCATCTAGATGATTGCAAATCCGCTTCAGGCACTCCTTGTTTGTGCATCTTGGTTTACTTTACTAAAGGCATCCTTTGAGGGCCAGTGTAATCCGCTCTATTGCTGTACAGTGTTTATTATCTGATTGTTCTTTTATTTTTTGTAACACTGCTGCAGTCATGTTCAAATGGACAACACATTCAATGCATACGTATACGAAGGGACCATATATGGGCTGAATACCGCTAAACCATCTGACCTTAGGAATGAGCAATCGCAGTACCTGGAAGTTGGGCCCGTAGGACTGGTTATGATTGGTGTCTAGAAACACGTATCGCTGAACTACCACTAGCTGGAGTGCGATATCACAAGTCACCATTACAAAATCTCTTTTGTGTGTATGTGCTTATAGAACAAATACTAATGACTAAAACGAACACTCATTCATGCTTAGGTAAACTCGCAAGGCAGAAGCTGGTAGGGTTTGCCTATAGCTGTCAGACGTTTCTACGCCTTGTCAAAGACCTGATCAGCTGAGGTAATAGTCTGGAAACAGTAAATCGTTACAGTCTGGCGGTGTACGAATCCTGGCAGTCGAACACTGAAAATAGCCACCTAATTCCATCGAAATATAAGGGTCTGATTAGCCAAATCGATGAGCCGCAACGCCTGAGGGGTAATGTAACCGCCAACAAAAAAGGCTGCCTTAAGCTGCATGAGTACAACGAGTAACACAAAGGATACTTTCCTTGCTGTCATCGAGTTCAATCGGAAAGTATTGAAAGCTGCAAACATTCCGTGAGATTTCCTCAATCAAAATATACTTTGTAGAAGTCCTTTATTAACAAAAACCGACCCGACCAGTCACGATTGACTTCGTACGTGCTGTTGGCCCCTATCTGAATGTATCGTAGACCTACTGAACTTGTAGACTAGTTGGCAACAAACACTTATTGTCTATTGAGTAATCTGGGTAAAGTTCTTCACGATCAGCAATTCGCATAAATGTTTCGGCATAAATACTGTTAACATGATTATGTACTAGTCTGCAATTACCTCCCGTGAAAAATTTCCACTTCTTTTCAGATTCATCGTCTCGCAGTGACTTATTCCACAAAGATTTTAGGATCACAGAAGCACCCATAGTAGGAGTGAGTTTAGGACTATTGGATAGAACTCAGCGGCATGTGATAATGCAACTTATGAGCTCAGCTGCCGTGTGTGAAGCAGAATCAGTCAAACCCATGAGGAGTCAAATATCAAGCTAAACGATTACTGATACACGTTCCGGAGTACTTTTAACAGTTTCCTTAGACGTCCCGAAACTAATGGTTTGCACAACAATTGAGGTGAGCTTTTCTTCATCAGCGAACCCCTTGACCCCAGTGCACACTGATCTCTAACTATGTTTAATCGTCATATGCACCAGCTTAATAGATTTAGTTTGCCTTTTTCAAAGCTGTTATGATAAATAGTTTTAGAACGGTTACATGTTGCCGTACCTACACAAGCGCTTCCGTTCGTCAAAGTTGCCACACTGGTGTAACAAATGCTCTTCCAGAATGATATAAGCGATCACTGTATTCCCTGACAAACTCCAGCTGTTGGTTCTGGTGTTGTGTTTGTAGCTGGCAATTGTCTGATTCAAAAGCGGTGAATTTTCTTCGCAGCAGTCTTCTCGAGTAAGCTGGCGAACTGTTTATTTGCACCTTGAGCGGGGGAACATCTTTGTACCTCCTTACTGTATTACGCAACAAACCATTTCCTCTTACGAGATGACTTTTCCGATCCAGCCGCGTGACCTGAGATGAAGAATTACCTCCAAACTATGGATCTGGTGAAGCCCTACGCCTAAATGCGTCGTTTTGAATAACAGACATAGTTCAGAGAATGATCAGAACGCTTTTCTTGACGACGTGCTCCATACAAACAGAGATGTGGAACAGAAAGGTAGAATGACCCAAGAACTCCAGATCCCTCTAAATTTAAAGCAGTAACTATACTCTGAGCCTGTACAAAATGAGGAATAAATTAGCTTACAATCCTTCTAGTTCTCATCTGACAACATTCACGCATAAGGTCTCCACAGACTTCAAGTGATCCAATCCATGTATCAACTACATAGTTGCTAGAAAATTCAAACGCTTTAAGTATTTATTCGTACAGCCAATCGGTGAATAATTTTTACACTTCAGTGAGATCCATCTTACCCAACTACGTTCGATCTTGAAGTTCAGTGATCTTAGATGACCTTGGCAGCTTCGATGTGTCATAGTGCACACCACGGGCACGGAGAGTTTTTCCCACCATTATAAGGATGTCACTCTGGTTCGAAAGATATGATAACCGAGCCAGGGCACTACCTTCCAAGCGGGAGCAAATTGTAAATTAGGACGATGGCACCAGCACCGCTGCATGTAAATCAGCGATCTCGGATTCAGTGTGCAGCATATTGCTTTTTGTGCTCCAATCGGCAATTGTTGCACGATGAGCCAGGATAGAATTGCATGTACGATAAGAGTCAGCATTATCGATATATAGATATTAATATACAATTTAGATATATCCATTGGATATAGATATTATATATATCTAGACGCTTCTATTAAGAAGCTACAATAGAGTCTCGTTAACGCTCATCTCTGCGACTAGAACACGAAGAGATTTTATGACACTATGGAGTGTGAGAGATCTCCAGCACCGCTAGTTTCTGGCGCGGTCCGAACGCTTCGATATACTCTCTGTTAAAAGTATCTCCATTGTATGATAGCGGGGACACATAGCACACAAAGAGTGCACAGACAGGTGCTTCCAACCTGTTTTGTGTTATCTGTATTTCGATAGTAGATTGTTATTGGAGCAGTTTGCATCCATTTGTCGACTGTAGGTGATGATTCCGCTTTTCGCACCTTCCAACGCAACAGCCTGCGGCTGACAGAAGGGTAGTCTTTCGTAGAGTCTACGTGGCACACCGCAGTCGTTTATCCCTCAGGCCGACTTCTCTATGATAGCGTCAAGAAACGTCAGCATACTGGTCAGGCAAGTATACATTTTCATGGAAGACAACGGTGACGGAAAATTCTTTTTGATGATTCTTCATCAGATCGATGCAATTATGTGGGTTCATTGAAGTTAAGTCAATATTAAGACAACTTTCTTTGGTCCGTATAATAGGTTACGAAGTTCAAAATAAACGGGTTATGCTACTCAAATGACGAGTCGGCGGTCAGATTGGTGAGTGGTTTGGAGATCCGCTCAAAATTAAGTTACAGAAGTCGTCGATGAAGTCAGTGATGCGACCTCCGGCCACAACAACTGCAAGGTTTCCACACACTTCTTTTGAGAACAAAGAACCGGATTGTGTAATATAATAGCAGTCGATTCCGCTGTGGCCAACGTTCGTTATCTGAGCAGTTTTTGGTGGTTGGCGCAATCATGTAGACTATGCGGAAGGTTTGTTGTGGATCAACGCAATGGCCCTTATCGGCAAGAGGTGCAACTATTGCGCTGTTAATAATTCTGGTCAAGCCGATTCCGAGCCAGGCAGGATAGTGTTCTTTTGTTCGTTTGGACAAACGTTTAGTCGTCCGACTCACAAAGTCGGCTGTACAACAGCAGGAGAAAGAATATCCAAGCCTTAATTCGTTGAGGCCAGGTAACTTGTTTTTCAGACTCCATGTAATCAGAGGAGAAGTGGTGAGTCCGCTCCGTAATGTTGGCGCCGGGGAGGTGCGTCTGGGATTCTGATACACTCCCCGATTGAGTTTTCTGTCTCGACGTCACCGTTGTACGGCAAATGGATGAAGGTGGCCCTCCTCTCCACCAGGGTTCTGCTTCAGTCTGTGACTCAGCAACGTGATCATACGTTTTATCGTCCCAGTACATGAAACTGCAGGGAAGTCCGTATTGGACAAATGGAGTAATAATTTACAACGACGTTTAATACGCCTATCCATTCAATGCCACAGAACCAATACTGATGTGAATAAATGTGGCAGAGTGATTCTGGCTTAATAGACCACAGTATTCCACCATTTAATGCTACCTTCATGCATTTATTCACATGCCTACATGGATGGCTGTAACTGTTGAAGGATCTGGACTAAACAAATATGTGGATTATACTCGTTAGTCTCTGTTCTCCTGATATTAGTTTGTGCGGCGGAAATTAAATGATACTCGTCTTAGCGTCAACCGACGTGCGGGCCGCTCACCCTAGAGAGCCAAACGAACGGATGCAGCTGCCAGCCGTAATGCCAATTCGAATGAAAACAGTGTTATCCGTTTGAACCCAGCAACAGTACAAGATAACCGCAAGCTCGCACGTTACACTAACAATGCCTAAGGTTGGGTTGGAGAACTTAGCAAAAGGAATACAGCAGGAGTAGTATTATCAGTGATGCGTTGTCTCTATGACTATCGAAACCGGACCAGCCAAAAAAAAGTTATGCGTTGGAAACTTAGACCAAGCCTACAACCTTCCATGTTGACTAAGTATGAAGAGGGTTCACTAAAACGTGTAAACATACCACATCCCAATAATCGAATCCTTAGATAGCTTTGTTCTATCTTGCTTCATAAATCAATATGCACGGCACCCTTCGATCTGCCGCACAGCTGTAGAGACAATGGACTGAAAGTGCAGCCTGCTGTGTTGGGAGTTTGAACAACGAAGGTATGTGTATTAGACACTCTAACAGAGGAAGATCATCTAAGATCACGTGTTGCATACACGGCCTCTACTCGTGATAATTATATGCCCACTCAAACTATCAACAGTTTACTCACTGACAGTCTTATTCCACACAAGCACCAGGTTGCAAATATGTGCGCTATTTTCCCCCCTTATTTAACCGCCGTTGTGAACCAGGATTGCGGATGGCGCAAGAGTTGCTTATTCGGTGACTCAACACATGGGGTGTGCGCTTCATAGCCACAATAAACAAACAAACAAACAAATACTGTTCTGACATCGTCACGGTTGCTACGGTTGCCAGTGCCCAGTTTATACACGGAAGGAAAACCACTTCGTGTGAACGTGCAGTCTAATGTTCACTGCTTTTCTTCCTGGTTACTTCGATATCCGAATAACTGCACCCGAATACCTACTGGGTAATATCGTGAGCAGTATATTGAGATCGCTGGTTATCATTACACCTCAGTTTACTGCAATACATCCGCAGCTATTTTGCAAATTTGTAATGGTTGTGATATTGCCGTTGAAAGACCGTTTGTTTCTCCGCATAAAAGTACGGAAAAAGCGATTGTTTTCACCAAACGGAGTTCACTCTTCAAACTTATCACAAGGCACACAGTGAGTACAAAATGAAAGATTATCTTCGACTGACAAGAAACTTGTCTGTAGCATAATTGTTCCATTTACTGGAAAACACTTTCATACGTCACTAACAGAATCGTCAGACTAAGTAATTCCTTGGTTAAGCCACAACGAGTTAAAAACCAAAGAGTTATCGGTTTCGCAACGTTTCGACCCTCTCGGAGAGCCTTTATCAAGCGATTTAAATCAGAAAATTTACAATGTACAAGCTTCAAATGAAACAGTCATCAACTGGCACATGTTAGTGTGTTTCAACTGCGGTGTGTGGACAGGCTACCAATAGGATGTATGGGTTCACGGTTCACCTGAGGTCACCACGTGACGATCCTAGGTGCGAACAAGGATAGAGAGTTAATGTGTACTTGTGTGTGTGTATGTGTGAGTCTGTATGGCAGGATGTGTTTAATAGGAATGCGTGCAGACTTCCCGGCAAGTCTGCACGCATTCCTATTAAACACAGACTGCCATACAGACTCACACACACACACACACAAGTACACATTAACTCTCTATCCTTGTTCGCACCTAGGATCGTCACGTGGTGACCTCAGGTGAACCGTGAACCCATACATCCTATTGGTAGCCTGTCCACACACCGCAGTTGAAACACACTAACATGTGCCAGTTGATGACTTTCATTTGAAGCTTGTACATTGTAAATTTTCTGATTTAAATCGCTTGATAAAGGCTCTCCGAGAGGGTCGAAACGTTGCGAAACCGATAACTCTGGTTTTTAACTCGTTGTGGCTTAACCAAGGAATTACTTAATAATGAGCATCAGCACAACGCACACATATGTTTTCCCA
>LOND01007714.1:0-13156 GCA_014220965.1 Paragonimus kellicotti | reverse complement strand
AGGATACCAGATAGACAGAAAACGGCAATTTTGCAATGAGTCTGATTGTTGTGGAAGAAACACTGATTCCTTCAGTCACCTGAACAATGGTTTGATATCATTACAATCAACTGTAGGACAAATAATCTTCAATTTTGTAATGACCATTGAACAGCAGCTGTTGCCTGTGGAAAGCCATGACAATTTCATAAGCTACACTTCAAGCAACGCTGGCACATCCGCACAAGTTTCTCGATGGTTATTTTCTCTACCAAAAACTTCCTACAGTGTCACACTTCTGAGGCTCGTGTGAAATCTTATCAACAGCATAGTCCTAAGATAGGTTGTTTGTCTGTGACTCACGTGACACTGTATAGCACCAAATGACTCTCATACTATACTCGTTCGTTTATTTTTTTCTGAAAGAGGGATTACCGTAATTAGAATAATCGGTAAAGACCATGATGGTTACCATAGGAATTTCATACAGGTTCATAGAGAGGTACTCTCGTAGACTGAAATTACTCAACCGTTGATGACTAGCCTGATGATAAACAGCTGTCCACCACGACTGCGAGTGGATGCACGTAGTGGCCATTAGCTCAGGCCCGTCGTCTAATGGATAAATGTGTAATCATTCATCCAACGTTCAGTCAGGGTTAGTGGATTTGATTTCCAAACAACTGTCAACCATTTAGCTACTCGTCGCTGGAACTAAATGTTTGCAAAAGTATGTGCGTTGCACGACGAAGTTGTTATTGGAATGATTTTAACAAGCGGATATTGCTCGATTACCAGAAACCAGAGATACATCATTTTATCTTCTCTCAATTCAACATAGAAGATAAGATGCGGATTATTACTAGAAAAAAAGTGGACTGGTATTGATTTTTTGTAATGTGAATGAATGCAGGGGTGAATTTGTGGACGTTTGCCTCTGGAAGCGTAATCCCCAGTCTTTGCCCAGACGATGACCTCCTGCCGTTCAGAAGTGACGTTTTGGATAGCGCAGTTTCAAATGCCTAAATTTGGTACAGAAATCAACAGAAGTAGTTTTTTTTGCAGTGGGGTTTGTACGGTTGTGTAGGAAACATTATTCGTCACTAGAACTATAACTTGTTTTGAAGCTCAGTTCCGTTGTCTATTGTAAAAGCGTTATTGTTTACTGTAACAATAAAATGCTTTTGTTGGTCGAAAGTGTGAACTATGGTAGACTCATCCTACCGTTGTTTATCCTGGTCATAACTTCTAATGTCCCTTCAGAAGTTGTGTGCAAGTCTTTGGATTGGTATGGCATTTTCATTCGGCTAACTCGATTGGTGTGCACTTTGCTTGAACTGTGAATATGAATAGAGCGTTCATTACTTCAATAAAAATAACCTATTTTGCTCCTAAATATTTTACCTTCAGACGAATGAGGTTATTGATTTTAAATAAATAGTTCGGGAGGTGCACTTCCAGTAAACCACTATTCTGATGTCGTGTGCAGAATAAAAATAGGAGCACGCACACTTCAAATTGGCCTTAACTAGTGTTACACTATTACACCGGTCTGTGTGAAGATAGAAAAAAGTATAAATTTTGGTCGTTTCAGACAGTGAAATCTTGTAGTCGTTCAACCGTTCGAAGATTAGATTGGAGACGGTACTGCAAGAATTATGATGCATGTCACGGCTACAATGGAACTGTGCCAAGCCTGAACTACAATCAAGCTTGTGATCTGATGGATAAGACCTTCAGCCAACTGGTGTGAAAAACCACGTGGGCGTGAACGCGGAAATCCGCATGAACACGCAACGGTATGGCTTTATTTGCAACGTAATGACTGAATGGAGGGCTACTCAAATAAATGGTATGTTTTATGAATAAACACGGGCGTCAGAGTATATGCAAAACACCGGTGTATTTCACCTAAATGAATCAGAACAGTATGTGGCATCAGAAAATCGGATTAAGAAGGATCAACGAGACATCAGTATTGTCAACCGTGTGTAACAGTCTCCGAAAGGCTAATCAGACTCTGAAATGTTTTAAACTAAAAACAGATGTAGGGTTGTTGTTATCGACATTATACTAGGCATACGTTCTAGCTACTGTAGGTAAGTGTGATGGCTGGTGGCCATATAAGGCATTACATCTATAACCGCATGGTCATGTTATTGGATTAATACTTATAAGCAAACTAGTCGTGAAGATTTTGCTTTCTATCTAGTGTCACAGATGAGTAAGCAGACGTTCAGCTTCAATGATAGGCCATTACTGAACCGACATTTACGATTAACAATCCGAAAAGTATTTCAAGTCTAGTTGTCGAAATAAGACGGACGTAACTTGTTTTACATGCTAAACACACTTGCACAGAACTTGTTGTTCTCGAAAGGGTGTCAACAACTTAGAACAGTTTCGTCCCATTATGAATTCGAAAAGGTCAAAATTGTCCTGTAATTTGTATGTTCGAGTAACATACTGTTTGTTTTCATTAGTTACATGCACGAGGTAACGACCGAATGAGTAAGGAAATGGGTGTATATATTATGGTCCATGTAAGCCCATACAATCGAAGTGGCTATATAATTCGTGTCTTCTCACGTTGTTTAATGAAATTTGTCTTGGTTGCCTTGCTGAACGGTTACCAGTTATGGGTAGAATAATCGGAACTAGGCAAATTTAAGGGTTAGGGATTTTCGTACAGAAAACGATACAAAAACGCACAATTGTTTACATACAGTTGTACTCTAGAATGTCAACATGTGTACAGATGTCAACTGTAACTTGAATATTACTCGCGCCCTACATAAACGTCATAAGACTACGAATTTGATTGCACGTACTATTATCCAGCCATACAATAGGAACATCTTACGACCGATTGTGATTTCTCATAAACTGTTTGGTTATTCTAAACTGAAAACACCATTTAATTTTAACAAAACGAACTTTTCTGCTTGTAGTAATCTTTAGGTTACAGCTCCAAATTTACCACTTCGAAGTGTTGTGACCGTAAATGACCCATTGATGATCCGTTGATTACAGACCGTTTGGCAGACTGTATATACCATATGGATAATCGATACGAATGCTAAATTAATTGCATTATTTTCCAAACATTTTTTTTCTCTATTCAGACGAAATAAGCTCCACAGATCAATCAGTCTGTGTCCAGTAAATGGCAATCACCAGAAGTTTATCTCGCACTACCGTTGCTTACTCGAACTAACCCGACCTCCAAAATTAAAAAGATCCACACTTCAGTTATAGGTCAGTTTATTTTGTGTGTTGTTGATGTGGTTGTTGCAGTCGCCCAGATTCTAAGGAAGCATGGAATTAAAAATCTGAAAATATGCGTTATTGTTCATTTTTGAGGAATTGACCATGAATTATGTTACGAAAATCACATTTTTCGGTATATCAACAAAACCATACTGCACCTGTTTTCATAATATTACTGTACAACAATTTTTTCATTTTTTCCTCGCGTAGTACCATTCTCGTGTTTTATATTGCTTTTCAACAAATCGGGGATCCAACTGATTTCTCTTGTTTTGATGCACATAGTCTGAGAGAAATTTGGGTACTATATTTAGTAGTCCGGAAAAAAATGGCCCAAACCATTTCCATGGTTATTTCACTTCATTGGTTGTAATTATTGCGATTACCAAGGCGGAGAGGCTTTAGAGTGACCTTGGCGATTTGCATCGCCGGACCACGACACACTAGCTACCAATTAAGTCGTTTGAATGCCATGTGATGCACAATGGTTACTTCTTCACGCTGAGTGCTCCTCGTGACCGTAAAAGCTGGCTACAGCAGTTCGTGAACAAGACCTAAGAACGATCGTTTCGGAATTCCTCAGTTCCTCTCTAAATTGCATCTTGGTCACGTAGGATGCTAACATATACTTGAGGTAGTAACCCGGTCGGTTAAGACTTCTCAGCTACAGAACTTCTTGCTATTCAACCCACTGTTTAGAACTCACTTCGCGTGGTATATTAGACCTTGCTGACTAGTCCTCTGGAAAAGTATTCACATTATTGTGGGAGCACAGCGCAGGTCCACACAGTATGTTTTAATGTTTCGATTAGTTTTTACTCAGAAAGGTTGCTTACCTATGCCAATCTTTGTAAATGTTATCAACCAATTAGAAACAACCTTACTGCAATCTAGAAAATATTGCATCAGCCGTTTTATCCGCCCAAGGGTAGTAGTAGTAGTAGTAGAGTAGGCACGAAACATTGTCTCCAGTCTCACTCCTTAACGTTGCAACACGAGATTTAGGATGTCACATGTGGGATTTAGATGGGACCGAATTGTGAAAAATCAGAACTTCGGCTGGATTCGAACCAGCAACGAAAACAGCATGCCCACAAGACGACCTGATGGCTCTAATATGCAATTCACCGGATAATCTAGGGGATTGATTGCCCCAGCAAGATTTTTCAAACCGTTCATACTGGAATCTACTAACGTCACTGTTGAGCAGCGGACTTTTGGTACTGGTAAACTGTTTTGGAAGATTTGATAATTTAGATGAGACCCAATTGTCAAAATCCAGGGCTTCAGCTGGGACGGGTTGGTAACAAGATTCCAACCGGGAAACTTCTGAGTTCGCGGAATGGTGTTGTAGCTCAGCTCGTAGAGTGCTTGCCGCCTTTGGGCATGTTGTTTCTATCGCTGGTTCGAATCCAGTCGAAGTCCTGATTTTTCGCAATTGGGTCTCATCTGAATCATAAACTCTGTCAAACTTCTCATTAGAAATATAGAATTCCCCTCCCGAATTTTTAGTAACGGTGTTATCAACAAGTGGCATGACGCGAGGGTTCATTGCATACATTTGTGACGCTAGGGTATGTTTTTTTTATTGTCCTAGCTATCTGGATTAATTTGAAATGAACCGAGAACCCTTTTTCCTTCCTCTTTTAATCTATGCACTGTTAGTGGCATGCAACGCAAAGTCAAACATATACATAATCATTGTATGTATTCTCTAACCCCTCGAGTACTGTCTACTCCAATGTTTTTGGCAAAGTAGTCCTCAAAAAATGAATAGATATCAACAAAACCTTGAAAAAACCACAGGTGTCAAGGCGTTTGACATGAAGTAAACAACTAAGCATTAATTATCAGACTATTGTAGCACTGGCTTTTGAAAACTCCCTGAAGTACATCCTATACACGTGTTCGTATACCTGATATGGTTGTGTTCTTCCAGAATCCCACTTCATGTGATCTAGAAATGTCCTAATTCAGATACTAACAACTGCCTGGAGTAAACTGATTACACGATTAATACATGTATTCTGTGTTTTGTAACTTTCTGCTTTCCATTGGACGCTAAGATTTCCATTTGAAGTGATTTCATTTCAAGACATTGGATCAAGTAACTCCACCTTCACGTCCGTAGCAGACGGTATGACCGATATCTCATTCAAATTTCGAATAAACAAAGCGGGGTTAATTACCCATCTACGCACCTTCTAATTATGTATTATGAACTTGGCGGACGTTTGCTGGCCGACGTATTTCATAATTTTGTTAGATCACCCGTTAAAATTTATGACTACCAGTATTCGATCCGTATCACATCGTTCTGTTTTTTTGTCAATGCGGGCACATACTTACTGCTAGTTCGAACCCATACCTGTTTGGTGAGGGTGGGGGTGAGGCGACATTCTTTTGACGTAGCCGGATTTAGGAACAATCGGTCTTAATGAATTCAGATTGCCACTGAGCAATGCCTTTATACTGGTTGTCAATGTCATCTAATGAACGTTAACAAACAGAAGCATTTGTAGCCCGTATCACAAATTGTGTCAACTTTATCAAAAAAAACAATATGGTCGACAGTATTACAAATGAAGTCGGACTATTAATACACAACTGGTTGACATAGGTGACAGCACACGGATGAACTCCTTCGAGGTTAAGCATTAACAATGTTAGTGTGTTCAGACCTTCGGTTGTTTGCATACTCCATCCCCCGGATACGTTTAAGATGTGAGTGACTATCGGACGGTATAGGTTGAATAATCGGTTATCATCTTAGATGAAGTAACTGGGAGAACACGCGAAACACTTTCGTAAATTGGAATAGATCATCGCAAGTGCTATCAAACTGATTTGCCCAACTGATCCGTGATGGCGGAATATTTCTCCGAAAGAGAGTTCCTGGCAGTAGTACCATCTAGGACAACACAACTACCGTATCCTGCTCGACGACCATTGAAAAATATGCTTTGCTGACTTACATTATTGACCTTGAAGAGCGAATGACTAATTGGTAGAATGGTTTGTTGCTTAACTGTTTGGCGAGTGTACGGAGCTTCGCGAGGTTTCTAAAGCAAATCACTTTTGTAGTGATAAGACAAAAGAACAGTAGACAAACTTCTTTGTCAGAAACAATGCGGAATGCACCGTTAACACGGATGTTAAGCCCAATCAGTACGACTGTACCTTTTATGGCAAAAGTCACGTGACTGGGGTTTGAATGATATTTTGTGAGGCACATTTCGGTATTCCGGTTAATGTAAAACCCAAACCACTGAAGCTCATCCATGCACCAATAATTAAAGCTAGTTTTACAATAAGATTAGTTTAAATGTAGAAATTAAAGTAGGTCAAGATATTGCGGACAGCGTAGTTTATCAAAGGTATGTGGACGACATTATCATGATCGCTGTCAGTCAACAAGAAATCTGTACATTGGTGAATAAGATGAACTGCAATTATGACAATCTACGACTTACCATAAAGTTAGAAAAGAATCAGTTTGCCGTTTCTGAATGTACTGATCCAATGCAGAGCTGACGGCATCGTAAGACTTCTGGTCTACCGAAAGTCTGTTACGACTGAGCAATACTTGCGATACGATCATTTTGTCCAAGTACACCACAAACGGGATTTAGTGAGAATTTAACTGTCAGCAGCAACTTAATGAATCATCGTCTGCTTACATAGTTTGTTGACTTATGTTGGATTATTATGTAAAATAGCGATGACAGGTTTCCAGTAGATGCACTTGAATAATAGAATGCCCAAACTTTCATGCTGTTATGAATAATAGTCAAGTGATGAACATCATTCACTTCTGATACGGATGAAGTTGAATTTAAAAGTAAGAACAAGTAAAGGGTTATCGTTGGTGAAAAAAGTAAAAAGATAATAGCCACTTAAAAAGGTGCGATCCAACATTAGGCAATTTCGTACTCAAGTTATGTCCATCATACATCTTGTTACTCTCATGTTTCACATAAAAGGACCGCATAGTAATTCAATTTCTAAGGCAGCTGAGTATTACTTTTATACGCGCTACTTCTGAGAAGAAATTTGAAGTCGTGTTCTATTTGTGTGTGCTGCTTGGTTTGGTTGTTTATATCCGACGTCCCAATCGCTTACGGTTAGTGTGCAATTAGTAACACACAAATTACTGAAGTAGGCGTGATCAGACGATTGAACGCCCAGATTGGTGCTCACAACCCACTAATCCGAGCCACCAAATCCAGTAACATCTCAACTCATCACTAACCAAGTATGAACTAGCGTATTCTGCAAATCGAATTTACAAATTTGTGTCACAATAAATTTCCGATTGCTGACCTAAAATGTATCAATGCCTACTGTCTGCTGATAACACATCTCAGTGGGGCAACGCAAACGTGCATAAAAGTTGATTGGAATGCTTCTACTGTCGGTGTACATTTTCTTAACCTAGTCCGAAGACGGCAGGAAAACTCGTATTCAGCCGGGCTACTCAGTGGGTTTTATGACAATGGGACAGCTAGTATGCACACTGGCTGTAAGGACATGCCAGCTGGAGAACCTGTTTATGCTCTGCTTTTGTCTATGTTCTGGCTGTTGCTGATTGGAGCAGAGTCTATGATTGTGTATTTGCTACTGAAGTTTACATAGTAGTTTACTGGGTTGGTTTAAAAAATAGTGAAAACAAGAATCGCATATCCGGACGCTTGCATATGATACTTCATCGGTGGACTCGTGAAGCCATGGCCGCTATTGAGAGCCCGGTCATAACAAGTATATACATTGCTGACAAGTTCTAACACGAGCGAAACTCAGATATAATGCTTGTTTTCGGACTGGTCTGGCTGGAAAGTCCATGAGAGTGCGAAAGCTGAAAATAGTTGTAATGTTCAGTACGAAAGAAGACGAAACGTCATAAGTTCGAGTATTTTGCATCGTACAAACATCACCACCGTTGCCGAATTCAGTAGAGAGGACTTCAGTCAACCTCAGCTCTGTGTGGATCTTTGTTCTTTATGGACTACCTTTTGAGATGATAGTCTTCAGTAATTGGTTCATTCTTTGTAACATTTAAGGTAACCATGAGTTTGCCTCGGACACGAATCTGTTTTGCTGGTGTGAACAACATATTACGTCTGTACCTATCAGGTCTGGATCCACTGAAGCTTATACATTGATTGGATTGTATAGATTTCTCTTAAACTAAGATTTCAGTGACGTCATCTTTCTAGCAACTTGTGGGGAAATCTAGCAACACAAGGCAGATGTCCGTTACAAGATTTCCACATAAATCAAATGTCAGGCTGCTAATAACTTGAGTAGTGTAATGAGGATGAACGATCACACTACACTGCTTGTAAGATGCACGTAGATTGGTACTGAATTAACCGGTGGTAAATACAAAAAGAAACATTGGACTGTACTCTCGCGTGACATGATGTTTCCCGCGAGTGAACTCGGTATTCGTACCCATGACATTCCTGGTGTAGTGTTATGTGGAAGATGTGGTTTTGTTTGATGTGGTGTTCAAACATGTATAACGTGCGCTGATTTTCCGATGAGAGAATCCTTGCGCCATCGGCGTTTGTTGGTCACAACGACCAGAAGTAATGGCAATCCATCCATATGTACCTGGGAGATTCATACTGTGTTGCAAAAGTCGTATCGATCGGCTTGGTTCGTTTAAAAGTAGTTGCGTGGATTTTGTCATTCTGTTTCACCCAGTGAGATGGCTTTGAATGGCTTTTCCTACTGATGTTACTCTGTTCTTCTCCAATCCTATTTTGTGAAAGCTTGATTGACCTGCTTTGTCTGTTAACATTACTTCAGCTCCTGTATCCGGTTTTGTCAAAATAAAATTATGATCGGTTTGCAGATCTTTTGTGACTAATGTATATTTTCGAATGATTAGGCTGTTCCTCATTGCTATGATATCGCGATATCTCTAGCAAGTGTTTCTATGTGCAGACTTACAACTTTCAGTGTTGAATTTTGAGGATAATGTAATTTCGCTCGACTACTGGCACACGTTTTCAAACTAAACCTCCATGGTTCTCCGATGATGTTCAACCCTCGAAGAGAGTAGGTTTTTAGCGTGTGTTGGGGCAAATTACTATCAAATGACCCAAGTCTTATCACACCGTTGCAATGTCCCTATTGACGGTGTACTTCACGAATTTGACACAGTCCGGAAGCTTGTCAGATATCGTCATCTTGTGTTGCTGGAACACACTGTACGACAATCAATCGTCCAGCATCAAGACGACTGTCTGAAGTCACCTATCACTGGATGAGCACTTCTCATTTTTGGGCAAGCCCATTCCATGTTTGGACAGTGACACATTTGATACCACAATGGACGTCGCTCTCATATCGGGTCAGTTGATGACGATATGTTGCGGCGACCAGTATAATGGCAAGGTGAATTGTAACAAACTGTATTCTCTCACTCAGATATGTGTTCCCGTAGGCTCGTTTCAATGGAAAGCAACCAGTCCGACTGCTACAGCTACTGAAGTAAAGACTCGTGCAGAACATTCCAAGTCCGTAGCTATTGACTGCGGCCCACTTATTTACTGAACACATCAAAAATTCATTGCACGCATCCCTTTGCATGTCTTCTACCAAGCCATACTCACGTAACTCAAATGGATGCAAGGAAAAGGATTTCAACCTGCATTGCGAATGTACATTAATATATTGACCGTATAAACCAACCTGAGAATTGAACAGATGAGGCTAACTAATCTTTCACAAAAGAGATGGAAAATTGAGTAATATTCGTTGGTTTCCTGTTGTCTAGAGCTTCGAATAAATTTGTTTCTTACTGATTCGTGCTACTCTAAAACAATCTCACCCTATTGTGCCTTGTAACCAGAACTGCGAATCGGTAACAATTTATTTAGAATGAGCAATGGGTATCTTGAGATATGGATTCGTCCTTTTGTTAACGGAAATCATTGTAACTCCTATACATATGTGGTTAGTTCATAAGACTGGAGAGGGCATTATGGGTTGTATTACAATCCATTGGTTGGAGTGGTTGTGCATACTCACGATTGTTTGATCTGGACGTCCTAAGTTCGGATAGATAGTGTATGTAGGTTGAAACATTGGGTTGGAAAATATTTATCGATGCGCTTATGCGAGATATGGCAATATTCTAGGTGCTTTTTGAGTGGTTGCTCTTGTGTATTGCATATGTACAGTACGAGTGGAGGAAGAGCGACGTAGCCATTGACTGAGATCGCGATAACTTGGAGCTCGGACAACGGTGGAATGAATTGGGAATAGCCTCTCCGCCAATCATTTTGTCCTTCAAAAAAAATATTCCACCAATCCCGAAGGGACTCCCCATTCAACTCGACCATCGAGAGGACGCGCAAGTTGTCAGTCACATCTTTGGGGGTTAGTCAGTGTGGGCGGGTGGTGGTTTTTTTTTTTCGTCCTGTTTATTTTTTGAGAGATGTTTAACACAAAAACGATGACAGGAATTTGCTTTAGACACGGACTGTTGTAACGGTGCGGAATATTAAAAAAATACATCGGACCTTATGAGCCCCCCCCCGGGGCCGTATGTGTGGCAACCTGACAATTCTCTCCGGCTCGAATGCCGCCGACGTGAGTTCAGCTCGTGTCGCTGAAGAACGTTTGCGAGTTTGTCGATTTCATATCAAGGGGAGTTCTTCAGTTTTGTGCGATCTTTGTATTGCCAACAAGTGATTCGTTGAGAGAGTACATTACGTTCCTTCTGCTCAGTTGCTCAATTGCATATATATCACAGGCCGATAGATCATACAAATCAGTGTTAACTTTGAGAAGGACTGACATGTTTGGAGGCTCGTTCTCTCAATCTCACGATCTAATTTGACCGTTTGAAATGGAGGGAATTTACAGATTGATGCACAGTTTGATGGTGGCGGTTCTACAACCAAATTGACTGTGGCGATGATTATCCGAATCAACCTTACACTGGGGTAAATGCGTGTCCGTTTGATGTCATACACGATGTCAGTCAGTATAGGCAGCACTTCCATAACATTATGATTACGGATATCAGTGTTCACTTAATTACACTCATCACTATCAGCGGAACGTGCGCTATCTTAGCCGCTTTCATTTGCAATGTCTAAGACGCATCTTGGGTATTCGGTGGTCGGACATGATTCCGAACACTGAGGTATTGCGGCGAGCGGACATGAACGGGATGGAAGCCATGTTGATGCTAAATCAGCTTCGTTGGCTGGGTCACGTCCGTCGGATGGGCGATGACCATAATGTACACCACTTGTTAAAATTAATCCGACTTAGCAATACACTTTTGGTGAGCGCGTCTCTTCCCTACGGTGCTACTGCATAGCCTCGATCAGGAATGACTATAGTGAGCCATTCGACGACTGAATTTTGAAATAACAATTCGCAATTGTACCTTTGTATAGAATTAGTCCCCTTTCATTCTAACACATTGTTTCATGTCTATTCAACCAATCACCTGTTAACTTGTGTTTCGTTTAGTTTCCTACGTCTAGCCAGCCGTAAATATCACCAACTTTGTATCTGGTTTATCTGATTTGGAAAGAATTCTGTGTCAAGTGTGAACCATTGACAATGCAGCAAATTACTGATTACGCACAAGTTTTTCACCACTTATGGATGTTCAGTCGACGTCGAGCATATTGCAACTTGAGAACTCGCAAGTAAATTTACGTAAGATGTACTCTGCAAAGACATTTCAACCGATCCCATCGGTTACGATACACGGACTACGATCAGTTAGCATACATCAATTCAACTACTCGTGAAATAATAGTGAGTTATTCGGTTGCAATAGGAACAGCATACAAAACTAGTCACGTTCAAATAGGTCGTCATGAATTAGAAACTGCAGTAAATGCCACCATCGCTACAAGACACTGGTGTACCACGGCTACCTTGCGTGCTTTATCTCGTACGACGTTGAAGACAGATGGAAACGGTGAGTATCAGAACAGTGTCCCGCAAACCTGTGTAGATAGCATTGCCATACGAGGGTGAGGATGTAACCACCCTCATCCAACGTAGACTAAAATGTACCGTCAGAGCTGCGTACAACGCGGCAGAATTAAGACTGATCAATCAGATGACACACCTGCAACGCACACGGAGGAAAGAACAAGCAACTCACTCGGAACATCTAACATTATTTATGAATTCACCTGTACTTAAGGAGTCAAGTAGAACAGCCGAATGAGGAGAACACTTGAGACGCGTGTCTTCGAGCACATTCTCAAATCGCTATCGAACAACAAAACCGACACTGCCCAATCTTCTGTCACACGACATTTGGAAGAAACGGGACACGTAGTTCAATTGGAGAAGGCTTCCCGTGTGTTGTATCGTCCAATCAATAAACATACTTTACTTTTGCTGAGACCGTTGCGATACACCGTTACAAACCCTCACTTTGTGTACAGAAGCAAATGGTAGTTAACCTATCACTACCATGATCTCAAGGGTTTGTAATCCTAAGTTTATATTATTCGTTGAGTGGTTGTTGTTGTTGTTGTTGTTATCACTTGAATGTTTACATAAGTTTACTACGTTCTCCTGCTTTAAACCAACTCTTAGATTACCTATTAGCTTCGGTTCATTTACACGTGTCTCACTGTAAAATTGGTATTGGCTTCAACCGTATTTCCTTATTCCTCAGGTTTAAAGTTTGGATATTTTGGTTTTTAACTCCTGAGGCATATTTGAACGTGATCGGTTTTGTATGCTATTCCTATTGCAACCAATGAGTCACCATTATTTCACGAGTAGTTGAATTGATGTATGCTAACTGACCGTAGTCCGTGTATCGTAACCGATGGGATCGGTTGAAATGTCTTTGCAGAGTATATCTTGCGTAAATTTACTCGCCAATTCTAAATTTGCAATATGCTCG
>LOND01007712.1:0-11000 GCA_014220965.1 Paragonimus kellicotti | reverse complement strand
CACCACTCCTTTTGGACAGCTATGAATTCGTCCGCATGCCATTTGGCTTACGGAACGCCGCACAGACTTTCCAAAGGATTCATGGATCAAGTGCTTCGTGGTCTCGATTTTGTGTACGTTTATATTGACGACGTCTTAGTCGCGAGTGAAGACACTCGACAGCACGAGTCACATCTTCGAAAGCTGTTCGAACGTTTTACCCAATACGGTGTGACGCTAAACCCTATGAAGTGCATCTTCGGAGTTACTTCCATAGATTTTCTTGGACATCGAATCGACAGTAACGGTATCCAACCTTTGCCAGAGAAAATCAGTGCTGTTAAGGACTATCCACAGCCACAGTCCCTAAAAAGTCTCCGACGCTTCCTAGGCATTGTCAATTATTATTGTCGCTTTATTCCACGGTGTTCGGAGCTGTTAAAACCCCTCACGGACATTTTCAGAAGCCAATTCCAAGCACTTGAATTTGTCTCGAGGTTAATACTGCATTTGTTGCAGCCAAAGAAGCCTTGTCTCAAGCAACCGCATTAAGGCATTTAAGGCAGATGAACGTTCGCCGCTAATTTTGAAGACTGACGCATCTCAGTCGGCTGTTGGCGCTGTTTTACAACAGAATGTGAATGGTGAAATCCAACCTTTGTCCTTTTCTTCTCCCTTTGTCCTTTTTCTCCCGAAAACTCCAACCAGCGCAAACGCGTTACAGTACCTTTGGTCGTGAGTTACTGGCCATTTACCTTGCCATTAAACACTTTCGACATCTTCTGGAGGGTCGCAACTTCATTGTTTTTACTGATCACAAACCACTTGTGTTTGCCTTCCGTTCCCCTCCAGATCGGTACTCCCTCTAGGAAAAGAAGACACCGAGATTTTATCTTTTATTTCACCACCGAAATCCGTTTTACAGACGGTTCCGGCAAGTTCGCCACCGATGCCTTGCTCGCCCGAATGTCAGCCAAATATCCACAAGTGTCATCGACCTTCTCTCCCTCGCGAAATCCCAGGTTAATGACCCAGAACTTCGCCAACTTCGTGCCAACCCCTCTCTAAAACTACGTGATATTCCCTTAACCCAGTCAGAATACTCAATTACGTGCGACATATCTACCGGTAAATCTCGACCGTTCGTTCCTTTCGCACACCGGTTTGATGTTTTTAGCCGCCTCCATTCCCTATCACATCCAAGCATACGTGCCTCAACGAAGCTGAGTCACCGAGCGTTACCTTTGGTGGAAATTCGCGAGGATGTTTGTAACTGGACCAAACAGTGCTTGGAATGTCAATGTCAAGTTCATCGTCATACCATCACTACCCTGGGAACTTTTGCTTTACCCGACGGACGCTTCAAACACGTCCATCTTGATATCGTTGGTCCCCTTCCTCCTTCCAACGGTTATACACATCTTCTAACCTGTGTGGACCGATTCACGAGGTGGCCCATTGCCGTTCCTTTGAACAACACGTCAACGGAAACCATTGCACGCAGTTTTGTCGACTCGTGGATTTCGAATTTTGGCGTTCCGGCCACAATCACCACTGACCGTGGATCTCAATTTACTTCAGCCCCTTTCCGTGATTTGAATCGCATTGTTGAACGTAGACACATAACGAACCTCGTCGAATGGTTTGGTCGAAAGGTTCCACCATCACCTAAAAGCATCCGTGATGGTAGCATCGGCAGGTGGCAAATGGTCTGATCGCTTATCCATTATTTTGTCACCGTCAATTGTCATCACATTTGGCTTGATGTGCTGGTATTTATGCCTGGTATGACCCAGAATGTGTAATCTTCCCGCTGGGTCCTTCGCCATGCGGCTATGTTCAACACATGAGTTCTAGCATAAGTATATGATGTGAACGAGTCCTTCCAATTGGCCGCGGTTATGATGACAGAACAGTGAACTCCAGGTTGTAATTCTCAACAGATCGGATTAAGGTCAGATCTCTCAGACGAAGAGCATGAGAACGACACTTTTTTTACGAAATGCCAACCGTTGGAGGTGACTATTTCTTGAAAACCTGGAACGTTCAACGTCTGGTGTATCTTGTCCATCCGTCACTGTCCATTCAAACGGCATCAATGCACCCATTGCTCCCGGCGGGGCCACAAGGAGGACCACTGCCGTTTTAGAAGCGCCAAAGCCTGCTCTAATGGGAACTCTATCAAATCACACAAGCCCCGCTTCTCAATGGTCTTCGTTTTTCTTGCAGCAAGGAACGACGACCACTTAACTCACGGGAATTATTTCTCCGTCTCCATCAACGACCATTCAGTCGGACTAAAGCTCAACACGGTATCCGATCACATGTGGCACCTAATTGGCAAACCTACAATACGCCCGACAACCCAACTTGCTCGAAGCGCTACTGGTGATCGATTGCCCATCATTGGCGAAGTCCACTGCACTGCAGCCCTTAACGGATCGTCAATCAGGGATACCTGTTACTTGACTCACAATCCTTACACCTTGACTCCCGTGGATTGGATTGGATCGACAAACTGCATCTATTTGACAGACCATTACTCCAAATCTGCAACCGCACTCAAGCTCAGCAGAAGCCCACGATGACTCCAGAAGTCCACCATCAAGCTCTACAGACGCTCTCCAGCGGGGATCATCAGATGTTTTCACAGAAGAACTCGGCTGTTGCGCTAAAACTAAGGCAGTTTTACCCTTTCGACCTGAAACGAAGCCGATATTTCTATCCAAGCGTTCAGTCCCCTACGTTGCGCTTACAACCGTCGAGCAAAAATTGGAATGTCTTCAAAAAGCTGAAATGATTAAACCAGTGAACTTCTCAACGTGAACAGTCCCCATCGTCGCGATCAAAAAGGCCAACAAAACAGTATGATTATGTGCAGACTATTCTACAGGTCTAATTGATGCTCTCGAAACGCATCAGTGACCTTTGTCAATCCTGGATCTCTTCACAAAACTGTGGCTGGAAATATTACACGAAGCTCAACCTAACCGAGGCTTGTTTACAATTGTCAGACACAGACTTAGATGGTTAGGTCATGTACTAAGGATGCCAGCTAGTCGTCTGCCACATCGAGCACTCTTTGCCGACGCTGCGGCTGACTGGCGTAAGGTGCGATAATGACCTGGCGTGGAGAAGTGAATTCATAAGAAGTCAATTATGCGAACAACTGTTTTCGATTATTCTCATCGGGCTTTTATAATTACATAGGGTACATGCGATTTATATATGGAATTAGAACAAGTCGATTAGGTCATTAAGAATTATAGAATTATGGCAGATCNAACCCATGTGTGACTATGTATCTTCGTCTGACCTGGTCGTACGAGATCGCTGATAAATGATGAGCCGGTCGCTCAAGGCGCTCCGACCCATTCAAATCAGCTTCTAACGCGAACACCACGCTCATTTGAACGGGTTTCTCACAGATGCGTTGAGAAGCATACCATTACTACTATTATTATCTCCTAGCTGTTGTGTCGGGATGACGGGAGCCGACAACACGACCCTTTTCACACACTATTCGGGGTCGAATATTATCTTTGTAACTGTTGGCCTTTCGGCGAAAGAGTCTTTGCAGTTTTGGGAGATACTCTTTAGCCCTAGAGTGTTGATATGAAAACTTAATTGGTAACTGTCGTGTGTGTTTCCGTCAGCAGGATCCGAAGTAGCGGTTTCATGAAAAGTGAGCATTGTGAGCGATAAAAAGTTAGAAATTTCCTTGTGCTGAAGGGTTGGAACACTGATTGAGACGTATGAGCTCGTCTTGAAACGTCGGTTGGTTGGGGATGGCATTTGTAGTCCGGAAGGTTCGTCAACCACCACGGGGACAGCTACGTGTGGTGAATTGCTAGGCAGTTTTGAAAGCTTCTTTCCACCCAATAATTTAGTTTTCGGTGGATTGTGTGAAGATGAAAGACCTACTGTAGCGAAAAACGTCCAATAAGTTACAATATTTGTTGTTTAGCCCGCTGGTTGCCATGTCATGCGCGCGCTCGCGTTTATGAATCAGAATTCCGGTCCACAACACATCCCGGTTTCCGCTCACACGTCGTGTGCACTTCTGCCCGGTTTGTGTATGTGACCCACGCCTTTTGTCTAGGAAGTGTGTTCGCATGCCATATCTCGTCCGTTAGTCCGACCCTTTTGAACAATGACTCATCCGGTCGGCCCTGTTGTCCGTAATCAATCCATTATGGCTTTGACGCTATTTCAAGACAGCGTCGAGACATTCTACCGAGTGTTGGAATAGTCGCGCCTACAATCTGCCAATCTATCCCAATTTGCCTATTAAGCCTCGTCAGTTGGTCCGCTCTCGTTGTGCGATGGTTTGTCCGGTCGCCAATGCTGTTCCCGATCCGTTCGCCGTGGGCTTTTGGACGTGCTCTGCCTCCGTGTTGCGGTCTTCTGCTGGGAGTTGTAATACTTGCACCTCCAGTTTGGTAATCCACTATATTATGGCCGACCCTTCTGAATGAGAACCCTTCTTGGGAAAATGTGGAATTTTATGCGGCTTGTTCAGACTGGTCTGCGCGAACTTGTGTCCAATTTCCCTGAATGTTTAGGTGGGAAGTAACGTCCCACAGTCGCTGTTGACAGTGCCATTTTCAAAGGTGGACTTGTTAGGTTTGGATATGGGTTTGAAGTGTGAATGTCCACAATCTACAAACAAATGGAACAAGCTGTCCGCTAGATGCTGAAGAATCCACCTGTCAACCGCAGCTTGAATCAAGGAATCACATTCGTGATGAACCCAATTGTGGCATAAGCACACGCCCAGGAATCTTGAATGCTAGTCGTAGACCTTGATTTTTTCAGTTGTCTTAGTTGGGAAAAATATTTTTTCCGACAAAAACCGCTGAATGAGCTTGGTATCTGGTGCAGAAATTGAAATCATCGAAATCTGCGTCATGACCTCATGTGCTTGTTTTAACTGACCGTTAATTGAAAACGACCTTAGGGTATATCGGTTTCGAAATTCGGTATTGTAATAGCATCGCATGTGCCGCCCTTTTGCCTGACCACATTACTCTCTTCCGCTTCCTTTCGGGTCCTCGAACAGGCGGGCTGGTCGCGTCCGTGCACCGGGCTGAGCAAGATGACCAACCAGAGTCCGGGGTCAGCGGCGCGGGTGAGACCGCTTTTGATTGGTGGTTTGTTTCCGGACTGTGGGACCCTCTATATATATGGACAAGGACACGATGTGAATGAATCTGTTTATCGGCGTCACTGTTGTGTCAATACATGTTTTCTTGACTTTGACTTCGTTTATTTGTGAACGACCATATTCGGCTTAGATGCGAACGTTGCGACATCGTGTGCACTGATAACTTGTGATTGACTAATTGTAATATCACATTATGTTGCTTTGTTGGGGTTGTTTCGTGTGAAAATGTTCACACAAGGATGTTCAAATGTAAGTTCCATTTATTGTTCACTCTTTCATGCACTTAATTTTCTATATTTTTATTCAGGAATTGGATTACATGCCATTTCAACGCTATGTTTAGAACCGTGGAATTTCACACTTCTCACAATTCAGAGTACCTCAAAGCACATTGAAAGGGGTGGCGATATTACGTTCGGTGGGGCCGTGCCGTTGATCAAACGTGTTACTTGAGAGTGAAATAAAATTAGGTCGCATGGTTCCCTGAGAACCGTGCAGATTTATTATCGTTGTACGAGGTATAAAACGCGTAGGGATGTATGCAGAGGTGTGAGACGCGTCTAGTGGGCTAACAGTTAGTTTTAACAAATCAGTTCTTGCGAGACATGTTGCAGGTCACGCTTTCATGTGATCCGACGTGATGACTGTCTGGTTGTGTGCTCTTTCGAGCTAGAGCACAACCACCCTATTAATCGCCTGTTGTATGAGTCCCATCCTACAAATCGTGGACTCACTGTCGGTGAATTGAACGAATGCAGGAGTCTGTTTCAATACAATACACCAACTGCAGATATTGAGCAGTATGTAGCAGACGTTTACAGGAAGTTTATCACAACTGCTGACGTTGGAAACATCCACCGCGAGTTGAAGCCTGCATTGTCAAGTGAGTTTGTTATGCAACAACGGTAACGGATCATCAGAGAACCTTGAGCAAGTTCTGTCGTTGATTAGTGCGATAGGTGTGGTGCGCATCATGCGGGATGAATGCGACAGATATACGCATATCTGCTTTGCCCAGTAGGCCGCGAACGCAAATTGAACTATTATGACGCTTCCCGCATGTTGTGAACGTGGATGTTACCCACGGGACAAACAGGCACGAGTATGTCATTGAACACCTTGTCATACTTTCGAAGCTGGAAGTTAAATCCGTTCCCCGTAACAGATGGTATGGGACACGGCCGACCCGTGATGTACGGGTACGTTCCTAGTGAGAAGTATGCTTCACTACGTGAGCTGTTCCAAATGTTCCCAAGAAGGATGGTGTAACACATGTGTAAAGAGTCGTCGTGGATAAATCTGTGCAAGTGCAAGCAGTCCATGTGGCTTTTTGGCAGGCGAGATAATCAGTGTTATCGCTTCTCAAAATGCATTGTTTTCGTGACCCTGATGTACGTGAATGAATATTGCTTGTAAGTCTATAGTTTCGCTTCTAACCCAAGCCAGACTGCTGATGTGCACGTTCCCGTACATGGAGTGATGGGCACGCGCTGCTCAGAATACGACTAACTCGTGAGCATTCGTGAGACATTTTAATATGCGCACTTTATTTACGACATGATGTCACTTTCAGATACGTCCGAATCAATCTCATTGTGATGTCTTCAGCTCTCCTCCGCATAAACATGCGGAATAACAATAGATAAGTTCGGAAGCAGTATCCCAAAGAAATATGTAGTAATATGTGCGACGACCATTCAGTCTTCATCATTCTCATGTTGTCCTGTCTCTGACTCTAATCTATCATTTACTTGATAGACCTACTGCAGAGCGCGAAGTCGTGATAGCAATTTCAGGGCTATGTATTGTATAACGACCTCGGACGAATGCACCAACAATTCTAGTGTACCAGCATATATCAGCGAGCTGCCTCCTCATCCTCTCTATGTGTCATTCTAAAATCCCCACGCTGGTGTAGGCATGATGCCGTATCCGAGACGATGTATTAACACACTAGTACGATCCAAGAGATTTACACGAGCACTCGGACCGTCAAGTGATTACTCTCGACGTTAGACTGCGTTAACTTTACAATAGCAGAATGTTCTTGCTGCTCGTGAATTGACTTCGACTGTGATATTTCAAGCCTTCATCTGATTGTCACAGTCATCATGATAACTATCAGAGGATACATGCAGGTAATTACAGTCGGTATCCATTTCGTAAAACGTGTATATTCTCAAGTGCTGCAAGTGCCGTCGCTAGCTGACGTGCCTTGACACTATGCTTCTCTCATACGTGTGTCGCCTCTCCGTCTCGCGACTACTGGTGTTGCGTATCAAACTGTCGAAGCTCCCCATAAGCGAAAAGCTGATCAACGCCGTATAGACCTACACTACGCAGACTACTCTCGATACTCGCGAAGTGCCAACAGCGTCAAGACAAGTATTGCTCGTCTCGAGACATGTGTGTTCTCTTGCAACCTAGAGAATCGTTTGCCTCACACACGTCCGCGTCCCCAGAGATTCCAACGAATTACTGTCCTCATTCTGTGAGACATAGTACGACTCTTTTCGCACGCATACTCTGCTATCCAGCTACAGACTCTCATGTCACTGAGTGTCTCCCGACTCCGTAGCTGTCTCTATCCTATCTACGTTTACATCGTGCTGCGGAGCGATGCAGCCACTCTCGCATCTCGTATACACTGTCATTTCACAGCTGTGCAGTTTTATGACACAATACTTTTAGCACCAGGTGCTCTTGTTGCCGGGGCTTCGCTTTCTTCAAAAAACCGATCGTGTGCATCTCCAGCCTGTTATTCGTACGACTGCCGAAGTGGACAACATCACTTCGCGCATGAATGGCCCACTTGAGCTTGATGTACAGCCGATGACACAACAAATAATTTAGAAACCTCTTATCGGTTCTGCGGATGATATGTGAGTCACGTTTGGACCTACGGTATACGGTGTAGAGGTGCGGCTTATTTTTCTACATTGTCTACCGTAGCCATTCGGTGGACGGGATAACGACTGCGGAAAGAGTTCGTCTGTTAACGAACATGACAAACAAATGTTACCCACTTACATGCTTACGTACGGCGTACATGAAAGTAACACAACATTATGTCGCAGCCGAACACCACATGGGCTGCTCTCATTTGCGCAGCCATTTTATCCATGACGAACGTCTTTACTACATGTGTTCACCCATCCCTTCTTGAAACATTTGGAACAGCTTCACGTAGTGAAGCATACTTCTCACTACGAACGTACCCGTACATCACGGGTCGGCCGTGTCCCATACCATCTGTTACGAGGAACTGATATAACTTCCAGCTTCGAAAGTATGACAAGGTGTTCAATGACATACTTGTGCCTGTTTGTCCCGTGGGTAGCATCCACATTCACAACATGCGGGAAGCGTCGGAATAGTTCAATTTGCGTTCGCTGGGCAAAGCAGATATGCGTATATCTGTTGCCTTCATCCCGCATGGTGCGCACCACACCTATCGCACTAATCACCGACAGAACTTGCTCAAGGTTCTCTGATGATCCGTTACCGTTGTTACATAACAAACTCACTTGACAATGCAGGCTTCAACTCGCGGTGGATGTTTCCAACGTCAGCAGTTGTGATAAACTTCCCGTAAACATCCGCTACATACTGCTTAATATCAGCAGTTGGTGTATTGTATTGAAACAGACTCCTGCATTCGTTCAATTCACCGACAGTGAGTCCACGATTTGTAGGATGGGACTCATATAAGACGATTGAGAGGGTGGTTGTGCTCTAGCTCGAAAGAGCACACAACCAGACAGTCATTACGTCGGACCACATGAAAGCGTGATCTGCAACATGTATCGCGAGAACTGATTTGTTAAAACTAACAGTTAACCCACTAGACGCGTCTCACACCTCTGCATACATCCCTACGCGTTTTATACCTCGTACAACGATAATAAATCTGCACGGTTCTCAGGGAACCATGCGACCTCAATTTATCTTACTTCAGAACCGTTTCCGATCAACGGCACGGCCCACGAACGTAAATAACGCCCACCCCTTTCATGTGCTTCTGAAGGTACTCCTGGAATTGTGAGAAGGTGTGAAATTCACGGTTCTCAAACATCGCCTTGAAAGTGGCATTGTAATCCATTTCCTGCAAATAAAAATTAAGAAAATCATAAATGCATGAAAAAGTGAAAAATAAATGTAAAAATTACTTGAACATCCTTGTGTTAACATTCTCACACGAAACCAACACAACCACAGCAACCATACTGTGATATTCCAATGAGTCAATCACAAGTTACAGTGCACACAATGTCCAACGTTCGCAATATAAGCACAATAAGGTCTGTCTCACGAATAAACGAAAAGTCACAAGTCAAAGAGAACATGTATTGACACAACACAGATACCGAAACAGATTCATTCACATCGTGTCCTTGTCCATATATATAGGGGTCCCACAGTCCGGAAACAAACCACCAATCAAAAGTGGCCTCACGCTCACTGACCGCCTGACCTCGGGCTCTGGTTGGTCATCTTGCTCAGCCCGGTGCACGGACGCGACCAGCCCGCCTGTTCGAGGACCTGAAAGGAAGCGGAAGGGAGTAAATGTGGTCAACAAAATGGCGGCACACTGCATGCTATTACAATACCGAATTTCGAAACCGATATACCCTAAGGTCGTTTTCAATTAACGGTCAGTTAAAACAAGCACACTGGAGGTCATGACGCAGATTTCGATTATTTCAATTTCTGCACCAGATACCAAGCTCATTCAGCGGTTTTTGTCGGAAAAATATTTTTCCCAACTACGACAACTGAAAAAATCAAGTCTACGACTAGCATTCAAGATTCCTGGGCGTGTGCTTATGCCACAATTGGGTTCATCACGAATGTGATTCCTTGATTCAAGCTGCGGTTGACAGGTGGATTCTTCAGCATCTAGCGGACAGCTTGTTCCATTTGTTTGTAGATTGTGGACATTCACACTTCAACCCATATCCAAACCTAACAAGTCCACCTTTGAAAATGGCACTGTCAACAGCGACTGTGGGACGTTACTTCCCACCTAAACATTCAGGGAAATTGGACACAAGTTCGCGCAGACCAGTCTGAACAAGCCGCATAAAATTCCACATTTTCCCAAGAAGGGTTCTCATTCAGAAGGGTCGGCCATAATATAGTGGATTACCAAACTGGAGGTGCAAGTATTACAACTCCCAGCAGAAGACCGCAACACGGAGGCAGAGCACGTCCAAAAGCCCACGGCGAACGGATCGGGAACAGCATTGGCGACCGGACAAACCATCGCACAACGAGAGCGGACCAACTGACGAGGCTTAATAGGCAAATTGGGATAGATTGGCAGATTGTAGGCGCGACTATTCCAACACTCGGTAGAATGTCTCGACGCTGTCTTGAAATAGCGTCAAAGCCATAATGGATTGATTACGGACAACAGGACCGACCGGATGAGTCATTGTTCAAAAGGGTCGGACTAACGGACGAGATATGGCATGCGAACACACTTCCTAGACAAAAGGCGTGGTCGCATACACAACCAGCAAAGTGCACACGAGCATGAGCGGAACGGAGAGTATGTTGCCGAATTCAATTCGTAAACGCCAGCGCGCGCATGACATGGCAACCAGCGGGCTAAACAACAAATATTGTAACTTATTGGACGTTTTTCGCTACAGTAGGTCTTTCATCTTCACACAATCCACCGAAAACTAAATTATTGGGTGGAAAGAAGCTTTCAAAACAGCCTAGCAATTCACCACACGTAGCTGTCCCCGTGGTGGTTGACGAACCTTCCGGACTACAAATGCCATCCCCAACCAACCGACGTTTCAAGACGAGCTCATACGTCTCAATCAATGTTCCAACCCTTCAG
>LOND01007711.1:11037-25129 GCA_014220965.1 Paragonimus kellicotti | reverse complement strand
CAAGATCGAATTCAATACTTTGAATATGCCCGGTTTAGTCATGAGAAGAAACGCGTAGCAAACAAGCTCGTTTTCGGTGTTTCATCATCAGGCTAAATACAACACATTTATATGGGTTAGATGGGGGTGGTAGATAGCGTATTACTGAAGCGAAAGATACCAGTCAACAGTTTCTGTCTGGTTTGGGTCATGAGACTTAGTTACATAACATTGATCATGTGAGTTATATGAAGTCTGCAAGAGATGCGTCACATCTATGCGATTATTCTATCCTGGGGTTGCGTACACGGCCATGGAAGGTTCAATGTTTTGACTAGCCGTTTTTGAGCGCACAGTGGTGGTGAGTGTAGTCGAATTGCGATGGCCTCTGCAATTGACAGTATACGACCTTTGACCTGTTTCGATTGTATCCCACGTATTTGATAGATTGGCTTGAATGAATCTGTCCGATTAATCAGGTGGTTTGACTCGACCAAATGCGTAGCGATCGCAGACGAACAGGGCCTTATCGATCCTCGCGTCAGCCACATCGGTTGGTGCTCCCGAATGCGTTCGGATAATCGCCGTGTTGTGCGGCCTATGTAGCTTGTTCCACAGGAACAAACGAAACGGTAAACACAAAAAGAGGCGGCATGAACAGGCAATATATCTTTCAACTGGGAGCGCAATACTGGTGTGGAAGTAAACTGAACGCGTAGTTGAGCTGCAAAATATGTCTTATTGATTGCTGTATTAAGCTTTTGAAAAATAACTGAAAACGAATTCGTAATTTTGAAAAACGTTGTGTTGTACTTTTGTGTTTTCTATATAAGGATGCGTTGATGACAAGGCAGCATCTTTTGCTTGCCTGATATATTTCGCTATCTCTACTTCAGATCAGTAGATTTTCTCTTCAGGCATAATCGTATTCGGTGTCACCTGCGCGACCACTAATGTGGATCCTATTTGAGACGTCAAAGCGATTACTATCGGGGAGTAGACCCAATCTCCGAATTCAGAAGGATCTAGTTTGGAATTAATTGCAAAATAATAACAGTCTGTCTTAAATACGTACAATGATGTGCAGAGATTTGCTATTATGTGCAATGAGCCATAGAATTAACGTGGTTTCATCTTCAACTGTATCATGGAAAGGAAATATTCATTCAATAGAGTGACAGCACAAACCAAATAAACAATGAATCTCAAGATCAGCCTTAGTTGTTTTAGTGGATTTTTCAATGTAAAGCCGGGTTACAACTGTTCTCAGGTGTTACTAAGAGTGCAAGGACTGACTTGCTATGAACTCATCAACGGTCGTAAAAAATGTCTGTGCATACCTCTGTGTAACTAATTTGCTTCCATTTCCAATGGTTCAAATCGTCCAAGGCGCAGGCCAACACATCATTCACTACCCGTGTGTCTGAAGCAGTGAGAATACAAAATTTCACACGTAGTCTAGCCTGGCTCAAGTTGTGCCCAGTAACTGAGATAACCTGGTTTCGAAAACAGGTAAGCATGCTTCTGTCTAGCTTAAGCGACTGCTTCATTTGATTAAAAATGACAGGTGAGTTCTTGTTTCTTATAAACGGATGTCCTGGAAACCGGAATAGTTTTGTTGTTGCTTCAAGGTAAATTGTGAACTCTTATTCTACCTACCGGCAAATATATTCATTGGTATCTGTCTGGTCCCCCGTCTCTACTGATTTTTGAAATTTCAGTTACCATGTAGGTGGATTTCGTGCAGTCGTATTTAAAAAGAGATGGAGGTCGAAAGTGAATGAATATTTTCAACTTTATACTGAAACGAACACAATCTTTAGGCTAACTGTAAAAACATTTTGGCACATGCTCATACGTATTTGGAGGACATTGTGAAAAGCAGAACTGAAATCACCGTGATACTGGTGAATGAATTTGCACATCTGACCTCTGAATGTTTGCCTGTAGAATATTCACATTAAAATGCCGATATACAAAAGAACATGCATACATAAGCAAAGCAAAGTAAACTGATAACCAGCGTGCATGTACCATGGTCAATCAACCGAGCTGAGGACTCATGATTGGTTTTGCAGTTACAAGAAATCGACCTACACGAAATCCTGTTTGACGATTAACGGTGTGACACAGTGACTGCATTCAAAGTTACTTGCAAGTAGTCACGTATAGCCCATGCTGCACATATACATACCGTATATGGTGAAAGCCCGAAGGACTGTGTCCAAGAGATATGTTCGCCGTGTGTGATTTCCTAAGTGACATCCTCCTGGTTGGACGGTAGGCATACATCCACATATCCTGCCTCATGAATAGACAATGTATAAATACAGTCGTCGTGAACCTGAATGATACTTACCAGGACAATTTGGTATGGATAAAGGTACGTGACCTGAACATGCCCGCCGTATAGTGTTTAACGACACAAAGCACTAGGTGCCTTTCAGATTGTGACAATTCGGTTTAACTAATATTCTAAGTTTAGCAGTCGACTGATCGGCAGACAGGTTTGACTACTATAGAGGTCTGTCTCCAGGCTTTGAGTTGGGATATTTACTATTGCACCGTCCACTGCAGTATTTGTTACAATTACAGGAAGCAATAGGTTCGTCAGTCATAACTAGCGAACAACGATGCAGCCACCAAACGTTATTAAATGTGGACAAATGTGAACTAAGGATAATTCTGACTACATAGTTGAAGTGCCCTGTAAACCACAACATTTTACACAAAGCTAAGCGTGGCCAGAAGAATGCTGCGATCCAAAAAGATCGTTTGGTTCTTGCGTGCACTTCTTAGGCCCAGTCAATGACTGTACGCGAAAATGGAAGTTACAGCTTGCCTGAAACAAACGAGCAGTCAATGACTATTAAAGTATGATCGTTTGCACTGTGCCCACCAACTGTTGACAATATTCACATCAAATAGTGGGTGGTTGTATTGGTATGGTTGTATGGTGAAAATGTGCAGCTCACCCGTTTCATCTAGAACGGAAATCTGCAGATAAGAAGTAGCAACATCTAGTTTAGCAAAACGTAGATCATCATTCAACATAGCAAACAAATCCTCGGTGTTGGGTGGTAATCAGTCTTTTGAGCAGTGTTAGACCATATTCATCGGTCTCTTTAATTACCTAAACTGGCGTAGCCTATCTGGATTGCTGAACCACTGCCAGACCACTCCAGTTTGTTGTAGTCGATCCAGTTTGCGTTCGCTTACATACATTACTACACACGGTAATGGTTACCTTACCTTGCCTACATTTTTGTACGCAAACGCAGTCTAGCTGAGATCCAAATTGCATGACGTTGCTGGAGTTGTTACTCAATGCATTTCCATAGGTAGGTTGGCATTACAGCTGCCAGTATTGCATGAACCGTTTATGACTTCCTGTAAACGTCATAAGACAAAATATGTCTCAATTCAAGCACATCCCGTCAGTCGACCCGTAGAGTATATCCCTTCGGTTTGTCCGGATATTCATAATATAACCACCGAACATTAGTGTGTAATGAGGTTCGTAAACAAACCAAGGCAGCCACTGTATGAATGATCGTTATATAGCTGGTGGCGACAACCAATAGACAACCAGTAGCCAGCTACATACACTTGGAGATGACAGTCATGTCGGACACCTTGTCTAATGATGAGGTATTGATAACCGTCTTCAGTTGTTGTCAGCGATATGTGAAATTACTAATAGACGCGGCTACTAGACTTCGCGTTATTGTGCCAAGATTGTTTATCACAATGCATGTTTGTGAATGGTACGGGTGAAATCCATTTTTGCGACCTCGACCTTGGAGGTGCGTTAATTTGCGATTACTAGTCGTATAACCCCAAGACACTGTTCCAGCGAGCCTTACCTGGATGTCTTTACTTTCACTCGTTAGAATGGAAACACCCACCTGAGACTCTATTTATTTGGCTGCGCCCCAACACGTAAATTCGTCGGTGGAAGTTTGTTGCGTCACATCAGAACCTCGTTCCAGCCTGGGTGGACATTGTGTAAGAATGTCGCCATCAGTTAGTGTTCCTAGCCTGTGCATTGGGAAATTGACGCTGACAGACTGCTAGGTCTGAACAGCTCACACGCGCCAGTTACACTGCTTGCGTTAGTTCCAAAGTTGTGTGATCGCTTCCAAATACTGATTTAGTGAAATGAAAAGCTACGGATGTCCGCTAAATTTGAATATTAAATGGATCACCCTACTGTGGAATGAGACAATATGAATTTTCTCACTGAACCCCATCTCGGCTTTAATAGTAAAGATAACCTTATGGCATTCACCGTTTATCTGCCTGATGGCTAACGTAGAAGAACAGTAAAATAAGTATATTCAGTTTGTTCTGTCGATCTCGGCTATATATAGCTACTTGATAATCCTGTTCAGATGGCAGATGAAGTTTAAAACTGCTTGTAAGGTAAGTGACACCAATCCTGGATAAAAACAAACCATCATTATAGGAACCTCGAATCCGGCACACGGTTGGCGTAAGTAATAGTGATTGTTAGTACATGGATGTGAACTGAACAGCAGATAATAATTGTTGTCACATGATATTGTATGCTCATAAGCGAGGTATGAGTGTACCAAGCCATCGATTTACTGTGAGTCCGACCTTTGGTTCGGTGGACCCGTATTTAGACCAAGCTTACTTTCATAGGTCTTCACGTTCGTATTACGATTTCCAATCAGTCCTCAACGTAAGTAACACCAGTGCACCATTAAACAAATAACTTTCGTGTAGTGTCGCAAATTTATCCCGTACTTTGAAAGTGGGCTTTTCTGCAATATTGACGTAAACCACTAGTTTTGGGCGCAGATAAAACGCACGATGTTACGTTTGAGATTTTCGGCCACAACTTGTTCAGGTTTCCTCTATGCATTTGGGCGCACATTCCTTACAGATAGTAGAGCACATGTTCGTCTTTGTGCACGTTTCTACTGATGCGTTTATTAAAAATGTGACATTAATTAAACTTACTAACTTAACCTACGAGTACCATTTGGTACAGTATCGAACAATGGCTTATTACGTCCAAGTGATTTTCTTTCACACAAAACCCACCGTGAACTGGGTGGTAAGGCAACATGCAGCAAAACATTTATTCGGATTTTTAACTTTTAGAAACGGATTATTGTGGTGGGACCAGATAAAACAAAGACTGTTGTTTTTCTCATAAAATAAGCACCGGTGCGGCATTTGCCCCTATATTAAACTGAGAAAAGTCCGAAGCGTGGGTGGTCCGTTTTACACTTGTGAACCGACTGTCTAAGTGTGCTGGGATTAATCATTGTGAAATGCGCCTCCTGAGCAGAAATCTAGATTACCTCAGTCTGAGGTAAAATTTATACTTTTTTGAAGGTATGAGTATGAACCTTCAACTTACTATGTCGCACATGTAGGGCTGGTGTCTCACAAACACTATAATGTAAAGTGATTATCGATTACTGAGAAATCTTAGGCGATAGCGGCTGAAATGAATGTGTGAACTGAGTACTGTTGGGAACGAGAGGTCGATAGTAGTACAGCTATCAGAAGCGAAGTCCGCATCTTGCGTTTCATAACTCACCGGATGCACGAAAATGAAAAACAGTCTCATTGTGAATTGATAAGGGTGAACGAAGGAAATGAGACCAGTGACCTAATGTATCAAAATGGTGATTCAAGAGGTTCCTCGTTGACCGAGAGTACCAGGGTTTGCACGACGGTGATCGTTTATCGTATATTCAGACACGTGATAAGTGGCACTAATGTTTAAGGTGCATGTGAATTTTGTATACTTTCGCTTTATAGTAATGTAGTACTATGAACTGCTTCACCAAAACTAGCTGTAAAGCGGACGATTGAAATTATCATAGTTAATCACTTTGAGTTTAAACCATTGGGTTATAGAAATTTCGTCAAGTTCCGCAAACAGCTGTTTTTGGACTAAACAAGTGCAGTTTCTCATGGAGTTTAATGCTCTCGCGAGGAGGAGTACCTGTACACGTCATCGTTCTGCGAGGTGAAGTCGTTTTAGTTTTTACGTTGGGAACGTTATTTTTAAATTTCTTCGCCAAAATGTGCGTGATAACTTAAAAATACTCTCTTTAGCCACCCTTTTACATATTTGACGAGTGGCTTTCACGTTTTCTGGGTGTTAAAACAAACATTGCTTTCACTGAAGAACTCAAGATGAACGACAAAAATTTATAAGTGCGAATGAATAAGATAATAATTCGCCGATCGTTCGCTGTCCTGATGTTGTGATGTCACATGAAGGCATAGTAGCTCAACATTCGGCGGAATATCTTCCAGTGTCGTTAAATGCATTTATTTGCACGAAACGAAATTGCGTGACCGCGTCGTCAACGTATTCACAACTTACACCATCTCGCGTGCAAGTGGAATCAACAATTAAGCTTAAAATGATCTCATTCACTAGGCGATTTTTCTTGTAGCAGCTTGTTGGCACTTTGGACCTGAATTCGGAGCCAATATTTTCAATTGAGTTGGAAAATAATCATGTTCTTGTTGGCTATCTGGGCATTGTAGCATGATTTTCCATTTTGACGTGAGTGAAATTTCAAATGCCCGAATGACTGCAGATAGCACAACCTAATACGTATGTCTTCTTATTGTTGTATAACAGGCAGTTTCGTTGTGAGTAGTATACTACTCACAAGCGACATTCGGGAACAAAGGGCAAGCCCCAACGCCAGGAAGACGACGGACCAGAAGTGACTATTGGAATAGTGTGTACGCGCTATGGGAGAAGTGCCACCAGGGCGAATGACAACGTACTGCTACCCAATGTATGTGAACGCATATCAGCCGTGCAAATGAGTGTACACGTTTGTGGTCCCATGTTTAACATGACCTGTACGGGAGTTCGTGCAATAAACGAATTTGCTGGTCAAGCGTCTTTGGGGTCACAACATTATCAACAATCGATTCAAGATTTAAGTGGGTTTGATCCAAAAGTAACCATAATCCATAGCACCAGCGAACTGAATATTTATGCATTTCCTTTAGTTATGACGCTTCTAAAGGCAATGCTAATGTAAATTTTCCTTATCAGTTTTGTAATTTCTAATGAACACACTTCGATCAAAGTTAGCACTGCATTACAATGTAGAGCTATTTTCCGCACCTGGATTCCAGAATTCGACGTTTTTGTTAAATTCTCTTCTAATATAGGCTGCGAACTGGTAAGTAAAACGTGAATCCCAGGGTCGTGTCTGCGTGGGTGTGCATCGACAATACTTACCAAAGATTACTTGCAAGATGCATGTGGAGACCAAATATTCATGATCCTCGTGCCACACTTATAATGATTAGCTTTCCTTCCAAGTAGGTACTCTAATGTTTAGTGGCATCCACAACATGAGAAAACTATCAGGATAACAAGGTCCTGATGATTTCTGTCTGTCGTTCTTCAGTTGTGTAGTCTGAATAGTGTGTATCTGGCATTAACCGATTTACGTGTATGCAAGGATTTTATTTCACAACTTAGCAATGGTATCAATATGCACAAAGAATGAAGTCAGGAAAATTCTACTTCGATTGCTAATCAAAATATGCGATTGTGCATCGTGAAGTGTTTTGCCTGATATGTAGTAAGATGTTCCAACAAAGTTTGCTAAGAAGATCTTTCTACCAATGATCTGAATAGAAGCGAGGAAGGCAACCCAAGCATAAACTCCATGACCCCACTTCTTATAGTAAACCGTTTGCAGTAATCTGCCAAAGTTACCGAAGTTGTTGAAGTGGTCTTTTCATCTTATGAATGCTTCCGACTGTACTACTATGTGTTCAGCTTGATGCTACGTTTCCAGAATGGTTTGTACAAAATATTTTCTTCATTCTAGCTAGGTTTAAATATCCGTGAAAAGCCTTGTTAAAACTTGGTCACTCAATAAGCTCAGTTTACACCATGCCCAGAAGCTCACAACCTTTGACTGCTACAAGTACTAACTTGAATTTCTGAAAGTAGTCATTCGTAACCAATAGGAAGCATTCCGCGTTCTATTAAGCCCACCTGCGACGATCTTAGAAGAAGGAAAGTCACAGGATATAATCGATCTCAGCAGAAGTCAGCACCTTCCATATGATATGCTGACGAAACAGCATCATCATAGAATACTTGACGTAAACCCTACTGGCAGTCTGTCTGATTCCATCAATTACCTACTTGGGCTCTGCTTTCGTTTGTCAACAACAGTCTACACCAACGGAACATAAGTAGTGAATGTTAGCTATGCTGCTGTTCAAACATAGCACCACTAATTAGTGATGCACGCCGCTTCAGCGAACCACGGTATGTCGATTGACTCAAACGAATAGTTGCCTAGAATAGTAACAACCGAGCCAAATATGGATGGCTGATTGTTTTGTATTAGCACGGCCAGTCCAACGTTCCACAAGGCCTTGCATTTACGAACGCATGCGGGTGACCGAAAAAGTAGCACAAAAAGAAGTAATGGTTACAGTAATGAAAACAGCAGCACTAAACAGTTACTTGCAAGGTCACTGATGGAGGGTAATCAACTCGGAATAAGTTATCAGGGCGATAAAAAAGCGCGGTTGTTACTCCACTCAAGAAAGGGACATCAGAAGCTGTTCGCAAGATCTTGAACGCAATGGACGTCAAAAATTTTCTAAAGGCTATGACAATGCCTAATGTTTTGAAGTCTTTTGGTGTACACAGAATAAAATGCGAGTCTTTTATACATTTTTAGGGGGTAGGCGGCACGAGAATGTAGAAGCAAGTTTTAACAAGGCTTTTCACGGATGTTTAAACCTAGCTAGAATAAAGTTCTTTCATAGATGGTTCACTGTAGGTCAGTAGATATGAATTTGGAGGTTGTCTTAATCGGAACTAGTTCATCAGTTTATTTGAAAAAGCGAATGCCAAATTTGATCGGGAATGTACACAGCTTTTTAATCAACACTTTCAGAAAAAGCGGATATAATTCAGCGTTATTCCTGTTAAACTTTAACAATAGTGCTTATCCTTGTCACGGCCGGTACTGGTACTTGCGCTTGTGAGGTAAGCTTATTTGGCATATTTAGGTATTTAAGTGGATGTGACTATTCCGAATGCCCGTCACCATTATCTGAGCATAATACGCGACCTACTTATGAGTAGTATAGTATATTTTGAAAAATGGATGCCACCTTTAATATTGAATTTCCAGAAAGATGGAGGTTGAAACCGATTATTATCGAACGACGCCAATAGAATAACATAAGCTCGGTATGAAAAAAGCTCTCGTTTTGGGACCAAGTGTATTTGCTTTATTTTGTTTCATCCGCCGGGGCAGGCACCTGTTAACTTTGACAGTTGTTAAGAGAATCCCAGCTCTGAGGTGCACATCCACGTCGTCCCCCAAACCAGTCACTTTCATCGAAACTGGATAAATGGCTTCTAAGGGTAGGTCCCACATCTTTCAGTTATACTTAGCCGTTTCACTCGGAATATTTTATCCTCAAGTGTTTAATTATCCGCAGTCATCGGCTAAAACTGGGTCTGTGCGAAAATAAAAAACTCTGGAACTACTACACATGCCACTTCAACCATTCTCAATAGCACGAAAGCACAATTGGTCCGAGGGGCCGCACGCGGAGAGTGCGTGCATGAAATGCGCAGTGGAATCGTACACAGACTACTGAGTGTGCGTGGACTAGTAGCCACCCATCAATTCAGCTGGGTTACAACACAGATATGTCATCGGTGCATTATATTAGTGACTTAGGCATCGTGTGTAGTGATAGTCTAATCTTATTGCTGTCCTTAATTGAACGGTGGTATGCACAGATTAATAAGGAAATCACCGTTGATGTAAACGTTGATAGTGATGAGATGTGTGTTTCTTCATCAACTGTGTGACAATCATTTGTAACATACCATAAACAACAAGAACGTTTTATCTTAGAGCACACCGGAGATTAGCTAAAGTTGGACAGAGTAGTTGGTAAGTTTGTTAACGCACGCGGTGGCGATAAACGTTGGCCATAGAAATGTCCCCCTTTCCCACTAATGCTTTTAAACATATGTTTTGCTTTGGTTTTGATGTGTTGTACCAGTGTAAAAGTAGCATCTCCCATCATCCGGCACTGGTGAAACGATAAGCCGCTCGTTCACCTTGTTTCATCCTTAAATGTTTGCTCCACGGCAGTCATCAATTAACACCCGAACTGTATGATCTGGTCTCACCTGCGACCCGCTGCGTACGCGACTCTAACCGATCCTAATTTCCGTGACTACATGGTATTCCTAATGAAGCTCGTCGAAAGAATGCAGATGAGTTCTTTTCACTGAGCCCGAGCCATATGGATATTCAACCTACAATTATGAAACGTGACGAGATGGATAAGTTTCCTAAATCTCTGTCATGATTTTGTCTTAAAGCACATTTCATCTCGTTCTGAAATATGAAAGTCAAGAATGTGCGTATTACGAAGTTTTGTTTGGCACATTGAAGGTGCATTAACAGCCGAAATACCGTTTATGCTTGCCTGTACTTGCCGCTAAATGAAGAGACTGGTGATGTTCATGAAGTAGAGAAAGGCTGAAGCAAATAACTACGAAATACGATTATATAAAAACTGAATAAAAGCAGTCCCATTGTCATTTGGTATCTTCTCGTAGGCATATGTATCATTATCGATTTTCAGATTTCCTTGTTTCCATAACCTTTTCTGATTTTAGGTACAGATCCCCTTTGAGGTCAACAACCTTCATGTCGGTGTCCTCTTTATCAGACTGAAAATTCACAGCGTTCAAATCATTCTGGAAAAAGTGGAAGGCCCGTGAGCATTTACAGACTCGCTTCTTTGGTGGCTTTTGCACCCAATATGCACATATTGTTAGCGGGAGTTTGGCTGCATATTGATTGCCGCAAGAACAATTTGGATCAGTAAGAACTATTATGTCATCTGAAACCTTAGATTGGTATTTCAAGGTAGAAAAATTGACTTCATATGGGAATTTTCTCTAGATCTCATGTAAAGTTTGCCTTTTCAAAAAAACAGAAAGATCCCTCGTTCAGCCTAAAACTTAAAAAAAAATTAACGTGAGGAGCGACGTTTTTGTGGACTAACTATTGTAAAGACGTTCATATTGTGTGCGTTCGTGTTTTATATAAATAGTCTTCCTGATATTGTCGTTAAGATGACTGAGTTGCATATATTTCAATGATTTGTACGCCACGTGTACATATGTATTTAGCGATGTACAAAGATTGATAGGTGGCACCACTAAAGAAGTGTGGTCTACCTCTTAATGGATGATAGCTCAGTGGCGCTCATTAAGAGATGGCAATATTAGATACCGGTGCTATTACCGAGCTTCGACAGTAGTTGTTTCTGATTAATTACTTGTCTTAATTTAAGACGAACATCCAGATGTTATTTACTGCTAGGTTAATGGAGGTTGCGCTAAATAGTTATTGAAATTGTATCAACAAAGTCTTTACGCAGCAAACTTTTGCGCCCGAATTCTCGTCCGTTTTGATCACTTATTGTTGGTAATCTGTATAGTCAAAGCTACAGAACAGGCCTTTTTGTCAAACCGAACAGTGCATTTGAAACTACAAACGTTAAAGGTGAAGTTATTTAATTGTGATTACACAATCAAACCAGTTTAGATTGGCCTGAAATTTTATTTTGTGATAAGAATTGAAGCAAGAATGTATACGGAATTCAAGGGTATATTAATCTGAAACATTCGTTTAGCATCAGTGAATTAGGCGATTTGTAAAAAATGTTCTTAAGCGCATGTATTTAATGTCAAGACTAACTGCAAGTCCAGCTGGAGCAAAACTGGAGCGTAAAAGTACTATTTCATTTTTTGTGGCTTTACACCAGACAAATCATGGTGCAGCTGTTATGAAAATTATGTAAGTATAGGTAATGTGATTCAGTGAACAAAGTCCACTAGCGCTAGACAAATGGAAAGGTCCTCGCTAAGGAAAGGACCTTGTTCGAAAGGATTCTCGTGACTTGTACGGGTGTGATCTGCCGAAGTTAAGCAGGAGCATGTGTACTCGAAAGGGCAGCTGTTTTTCATGACAGTGGCTATAGTTCAAGTCCCAGATGTGTATACACACTTAAGGGTTCGTTATTGGGCTTCAGATCCGATTCATTGGGTGCACTGTCACGCATACAACTGTCTTTTATGTTGAACATTAGTAGACTTTAATTGAGCAGAAGGATTTAACTGCCATTTCATGTCTGTCAGACTCAACTATTAAACAATCGATTTGGATTAACATTGTGACCTTTTCCATATAGTATCGGCATAGTCCTTCTATTAGTCTGAGTAATCCAACCGGATCATACGTCGGTTGGACAACACCACCGAACGATTGCCGTTGTACTCAACGGGCTAGATCTTGTAGTTTCTCGGCGAAACTGAACTCACAAAACTAAATGTCGTGATTGGAATGCCATTTTCGTATGTGAAATAGGTAGGCAACTAAATGTTCGTAGTTCTAAACGTAAGGGGCACACCCAGTTTCTTCCACGTAAAGCACACCAACTTTAAAAACTGGGGGAATATTTGGCTGCTGAGCTACATGCGATGAAACCAAATAGCACGTTAGGCTTTGTCCAGGCTTTGGCGTTTTCTAAAGGCCTGCCTTCCCACGCGGAATTGTGCTGCGATAACTCTTTTGCTATTCAGAGACAGCAGGAATGCGTAAACCGTAGTGATAACAAACCCCTTCTGTCACGTGACTTGGACAAACCAGTAACGCTGCTTGTCTCTGACCTTAGTCTCATTCCACTTGATGATGATCGGATTCGGCTAGTCACTTCAGACACAACTATGATAACCTTCCAAAGACCTTCGTTTTCTTGTTAGTTTGATTCTGATAACCTTGTTTCCAACGCATGCCATGCCGGGAGGCTAAACTCTAGAAGGTTTAAGTTACCTTTCAATATCCCAGTTAATCGGCTGAAAATATGGAGAACGAAACTATCGAACTTCTTAACCTCGGTTGCGCTACTTTTGTGTGACTGCCATTTTGAACTAGTTATTGTTAGTGCAGCAGTAAATATAGTTTTTATTAGAGCTTATTAACAGTGCATAACCTCTCCACCAGCGGGATTTGAAATCAAACCACACCATATAGAGCAACCCTTGATGACTACTGTACCACTGAATGCGCATTCGGCTCAACCTAATTATCGGACCAAATTCACTAAGTGTGGCCGGGAGTCCAGGTTGGTAGGGATAAGCATTGCAGACGACGTTCAATAAGAGCGAAGTTCGAGTCTAACGCTTCTTCTCAAAAGGGGCGGTGTGTAGAACTATCATGCATACCATAAATTACATGCGGTCTTTTATATAAAAAAATCGTACCTGGAACGTATACAAGTTTTTCCTTAAACTTTGATACAAAGGAATATGGCTTGGTAAAAGAGCAAGTTTACGTCAGTAACGCGCGCAATGAGTGCGCTGTCACAACACTGGGCGTTCTACAATGCTAGTGTAGTGAGTAGGAGCGATCATGCTATACTACTCACACCACTGCTATTCAGTAGTGGAACCAGAGCATATATTTTGACATCGAAGTAGCCGCAGGAAAAATACAAGAAGAAACATTGGAGTGCAGCATCGCATGAAATGGTTCTTGGTACGTAAGGGAACGTAAAGGAACTGAGCGTTGACGTCTGTGGCAGCCGTGACGGTCTGGGCCGGTACCGTATGCAGATGAGTGTTTTCGTTTGTTGTCTTGTTGAAACGCATAACCCACGCGTTGCTTTTCTGAATAAACAACCCTTGTGCCATCCGCGTTTTGGATCACAACACTGGTAGAAGTGTATCCAAGCTTGCGCCTACAGAGATTGATTTTTAGAACTAACCGCCAAAATGCAGTAGGTATCACTTACGAACACACATCTGGACCTTCTCCATGAATATTGAGACCAAAATATGGACGACGGCATGACGACCCACAGAGTGAATATCTATTAGATTGGTATCAGTGTTGGGGTATCGGACACGTCTGAGGCTTCTGGTGTGCGTGCCAAACGATCATGAGTAACCGCAGAGCGAGAATCTTAGTGCTGTGTCACAGCGCCCTGTCTTACAAATGCCCATTTGATTTTCATCGTG
>LOND01007704.1:4923-19782 GCA_014220965.1 Paragonimus kellicotti | reverse complement strand
GTGGGAATTGTATGAGTTGGACGATAAAAGTATTGCCTTACTGAACGACTTTTCGCTACAATATGTTTATCGCTGTGCTTATGGGCGAAACCAGATTAATAGAGTAAACAATGACAAATCTATTGTAAGCATGCTTTTTGTATTGTTATTGTTACCACGTTCTGGTTATCAAGATAAGAAGAAACTCCTACGTACAAACTTTGCCGTCAAAAACGATTTTCATGAAACTGATGGCCCAGCGGATAAGAGTATTGGCTTGTAACGTGAAGGATGGCCGCTTTGATGCCTCATTCAGGTTATCTCTACCTGGTGAGTCTAAACCAAGAATCAAATTCGTTATAGAATGTCGGTTTCGGGATGGGTATCAAAAAGCATTACAAACAGTCAAGTTCCTATTATGTCTGTTCACCGCTTTGTATAACTCGTCATTACTTAGCAATCGCTTTGAGTGGCAGGTTAACTGAAAGAGTCGGCGTATGTTGATTGTGTCCCATCTTGCCTTATTGCAGTTGATATGAAGTTGAGTAACTTGCAGACGCTTGGTCCTATTAACCATTAGCGAAATGGTGCCGACCTGTAGATGTCATCAGCAGCACACGTCGCAAAGTCGAGTCCGCAACGTAAGTATCCGGATGGTACCCCGGACACCTAGCTGCTTAACTAAGGGACTATTGAAAAATGTGGGAGTTACTTTCCTCGGTTGCTGCACTTCTTTTACACGTCGATGCTTGCAGGTAAGCCATAAAAACCGGTAAATTCATTGATACCTGTGGAGAAAATAAAACGCAACAAATAGGAAGTTCAGTTTGCTGTGCACTGCCTAAGTCGAGCTCCTACATGCTGCTATAATCCCTGAGAATGACCGCAGTAACGTGGATTACGTTAATTTTTTTATATACACGTCTATCTTCCTTTGCTCATAGTATTCTGTGTTCAAATAGAGAGAACTGTTGAACGGCTTAACTTCTTTTTCAAATTATTTGTTCCAAACTAAACATTGCTGGTCCTTTCAACTGATACTGGGTTTTTGGGTGATAATGTCAGTGCGAATCTGACACACTCTGTCGCAACTTTTCTAATCGAAACGTATTGAAACGTATTGCTGAAACACTTTTCTAATCGTTTTAAATGATTTTCCTTAGGCACTATCCGATCGGATTGTTGTTTGATTTGCACGCAGATGGAACCGAACTGCCCTGGAAACTGGTTGTTCATTTTAATGTGAGTTCAGTTACACCTGATTTGTGAGTTACTTACCCTGACGTACGTTTACATACAAATGGTTTCATCAAAGAAGTCCGTTCGTCCTTTGGTCAAATTAGCTTATGATGTGTGCATTTACTTAGTACCAGATAAACGCATACGACCATGTGTCATTTGTTTAGTTTCATCGTTAATATTCGCGTTACACTTGATTTATCATATGTGGACTGGATGCCTATAAACTGCGTTGTCAGAACGTCACAATGAAAATTCCGATTAGTCTTAGAGGATGGCAAGCGTCCGCACGACTTCCTGTTATACAATTCTTGTCTTATTTTCACAGAATTATCCAACGGACGTTCTGCTGTGTCCACCTGTGAATCGACGTGCTGTGGAGCTACATTTTATATCCGTGATCAAAGAGGCCGATGTACTCAAACATCGTAGCCAAGTAATGAACCAGATGCAGGCGCGCGACCAACGACAATTGTGGACTGGTTTGTTAACCCATCAGTTCGATCAGTTTTGGGCCATTAATCAGCGCCTCATGCAGCCGAGTACGTGGGCCTTTCCTTCTGGGAAATGATTATAGTGTTTTGTGAGTTAACTGTTAACCTTGATGCAGTCAGATAGCAAAGGTAAATTGTAGCTAATCCGTGCATTTTCATTGATTGTGCGCAAGATTCTACCACCCGTCCATGCATGTTGACGACTAGAAGCAAAATTGTGCAACATCAGCAGTGTTTCCTACCGATACTAACTGTCATACAATCAGAATAATGTCTAAAAAATGAAAATGAAGAGTTGGAAACACAAGTCATAAAACCTGTATGTGTAAGCTCACAGCCAACATTATGGTGTTCGCACCGTGCAACCAAATAACTGAGTTACAGGTGAGAGTAAGGGGGCATCTGTATGGCAGCTTATCTGTATCTACCATTGTCCCGCTTCATTGATTGTCACTACTTCACAGATAACTCAGTCGAGCAGCAACTGCAGGTGAAATAGATTATCAGGGCCCTAGCCTGGAAGCCGAACACAACCTACCGTTCGTGATTTATGAATGACTTTATTTTCCCCTAGGAAATTATCGATCGCCAGCTCGTATTTATTCCACTGTAGTGGGAGCTCGGTAAAAACCCATGGTGTAATAAACTAAAGGTTGGTATTCGCAACACAGTGCCTAATGTTCCGAACCAGCATTCTCACAGTTTGGACAGGTGACATCGATTGGTCCTAGCAACCATAAATCCGTATGCTAACCTTCTGGTTGTCTAGACACTTATTCCGTTGGATTCGTGTGATTGAACTCAAACAGTGCCCAGAACATATGTTCAGCATGTTTAATCTCTTCAGCCGCTGGTAATTACGCTTTCAAAGTGAAATTACTCTAAGCGACAAAATATGTACCTCATGGAAAATATCCCACGGTTGTAAGTGATCGTCAGCACAGATGAGGCCGGTCACTTTGCCATGGCGGCTTCCCATTGGTTCATTTGTGATAACCGAATAAGAATGGAGAAAGTAGTCAATCTTGGTGGACACCACTTTTTCTGCACGTGTGTCTGTCTAGTCGTTCCGTGTAGACCCCAACCTTAACTGACATACTACAGCAGTGTGTACACTGTTCGGCGTACCCCTACATCTCAGCCAATCTAGTGAGACTGAACGCAATGTGACAGCTTGCGCATCTCATGACCTATTGGGCTAAACTGGACGGTGTGATCACCACACCGATAGAGTCACTCATGCCAGGCAGGCCAATGGGTAGAGGTCTGACGAACCAGTCTCCCGGTCCTCCAGTTTGTAGGGAGGTTGACATCTTTTCCCAGAAAAAGTGGTACTAGTTCTAGTACGTCGTCACTTACCAGCCGCGTTGTGGTATAGGCCTTCGAACCAAAGGCCTTTAAATGCTCTGCAGCCGTGGCCTCCTGGCGGCGTCTCAGCCCACGTACAACCATGAATGTTCACAGCACGAATAATTCCACATCGTATCGACCGTCTCGAAATATGAACTGGAACAAGAGTCGACCTACCGAACTTACTGTACCCAGTCTGTCTACTTGATATTGGTTGTACATTCCAGGTGACTTTACAGCCTTCACTACTTGTCAGGCATGAGTTGGTATAGTCCGCACGCAACGGTCGCGGCTGCTTTAATAAATAGAATTCCCGTTTTGCCAGCCGTGAATGTCAAATCCTCAGAAACATTTTCAGTATGTTTGTTTATGCTCTAAATGACTAGTGTCGTCGGTGTCGAAGGCCTATTTTTCTCAAGTCTGGACACTTCCTTGCTGGACAGTGACCCCACTAACTGCATCGACTGGCTATTTGGAAACTGACCAGGCCAGCGATAAAGCTTGAGTGGCAAATCAGCTTAATAATTCTAACCCTGAAGATCGCAACAGCCTCATAGGCCATTCCTGAAGCAGGTATAGTGTCGGACGCGGCGGTCTGTGTGCTAAACGAATACTAGATCTCATAGCAGCCCTTAGAGTTGTTAGATGTCAGACGGTATATTCTTGGTAGCAGTTCATATAGCATGTTTACGAGGGGTATCCGTAAGAAACAGGCTTAGCCCGATCGCCGATCATGAAAGCTTGACTAGCTGAGACAGATAATAGAATGAAAACCGGGAGCACACGATTAGTTCCTTGATTGTTGAATACCCGGTAAACGTCGACTACACATCCTATTGTGGGAACTGCAAACGGTGATCACTAAAAACATACTGATTATGCCTCCTTACCTTGCAAAACTAAATCGCCATCTAGGAGGTTGAGACTGGAGGAGTTTCCGCACAGTTCCAGCTTGTGCTGTTAGCATCCACACGCATCTACGGACTCTATGGAGTCTGTGATAAACGGCACAACTAATCCTCAAATGCGTTGTTATCCACAAATAGAAGCGGCATTTGCTTTAAACACCAGCGGACTCTTTCAGCTTATCCGTGCTACTCAGCCGGAGCGTCCGTCTGTCAGTGAAGCTATCAACAAAGCGGACTTCAGTCTTGACTAGGGTGGTGGCTTCAATTATACTTCGTCGACTCACTGCAGCTTGGGAGGAAGACGCTGAGAAAAAACAGCTACTGTTTCGTCCCAGATGAGGGTGTATGAAAGTCAACTGCTCATAAATTTTTGAAATCATCAAACGACTGTCGTTCTTCACCAGTTGTGAAGATGCGGTCCGTTCGCCTTTTTGAAGTCTTCAAAGCCACTGGTTTATCGAACACGATGTAGCCAGCGCTTCTCTTCCATATTCGGCCATTCAAGTTTGCGTCAGACTGTCTGCAGTTTTCGATAACGAGGAGCGACGTACGTCACACCGCTTCACTTAAAATTTGGGTAGTTTTACTGTTGTCTGAGGATGAACTATTTAAGGAAGATGTTAGTTAGAAGTATTGGTCGACGGATTCAGAAGACGAACGTGTAGCACAGCGCATAATGCCGGTCTACTTAGCTCGCTACACAACTATGCTGGGAGTGCGAAAATGTCATAGTATTTGGACTCAGTCATCATCTCAGAAACAACGCCTGTTCCGTTTGAGATTGCTGTTTCTGTCGTCCGTTTTGAGCTCAAATCAAATATCCCCAGAGTTCCACGATGGTTTTCTGTGTTAACAACCTCGACATCCTACACATAGAATACTACATATTTAAATTGTTAGCATTGGCGTCATGAATAGATGTAACTGTTAAAAATTACTGCCGGGTTTATAATCACCCTTAGTCAAGTTTGGTTTGATGCCTATGTGGTGAGCAAATCGGGCGGTGACGGAGTCGAATTAATGTAATATATTCCAGTTCCTTGGTATTAGCTTCGTAGTAGTGAAGTCGCTTGTTTGTTTGGGCATGGTTTTCTCGGTCACTTTGATTTGAATCCAATCTCGATAAATCCAGGTTGTCCGAATGTGAATCTTTCTTAACTACATATTATTGGCTTATTATCATCTGTTTACCAATGGAGAACGTCTGCAGACAGTCGCAAATCCTGGCGTGACTCTCTACCTGGTGGAAGACTGACTGGTTTTGATTAAGCTGATGAGTATATTTGTAGCAACACAATTTTGCTCGCTGTCGAATATCTGGGAATGTGGTTTGAAGCTCAAATGATCTGATAGACAGCTGTGACTGCGTAGATTCACTGTTAGATTTTGAATGTTACTGATGTTACTGATCGGTTTGTGTACTGTGGAACTTGTATCAGCAGCGGCGAAAGTCTGGCGAATGAACTGCAAATTCGGGCCTCCAAAGTTAGGGCGGTATTCACCTAGTTAGAACATCCCTGGCGACTGTATGGGTCGTACTACTTTGCGTCTGCAACTGACCTCAACGGCTAAGCGACGATAAGAGTAAGAGAGGGATATTTAATAGATACACAGACGAGTCTTTTACTCAAGCTTTAATTATGGTAGATGTTATGTTGGCCATGAAAGAGGATGGCCAGTTTGTCCGTGCCACATCGATACTCTTTGCTAATTTTGTGTCTGACTAGCGTACTTGATAGATGGAAAAGTGACAGAATGAGCGTTGAAAAGTGAGTCATTCACCAAGGAATGGTTGGCCACTATAGGTATTCGTCTTCCTGGTCTAGGCCCTTAGACTCGGATTATTGGCTAGAGACCTTGGCTTACAATAGATATGTGAATGTTGCAATATGTCCAATTGTTTCAAAGCAAATGTACTCAGTGATGCGGGACAGTGAAAGATGTAAGGATGTACTACTGATGACGCCTTACTTACACTTATAGCTGGATTGTTTTTTCAAGTTGTAGGCACCTCGATGTTGAATATTTGAGTGTAGGCAATTACTCCTAATAGTTAGGTCCGTTCTTTTCCCTTTCTATCCATTTCTTAGCCAAAGTTAGCTCTCTTTTTTGGTTGCATGGTAATCATCAGCACTGTCTTCGATGGTGACGATCGAGCAAATTCGGAAGTGAACATCGGCCCGCCTGGTCAAACGTTCTTGTATTCGAGGAATGCCATACGAAACGATGGCTGGTGGTACGTGCGGATGCTATTCCAGAATTTCACAGTAACACCTAACGTACCGGACGGAAACCAGCTTGCCCTTTCTGTTTGCTCATTTGCAGTTAGTCAACGGAGTATGATGGATGCCAAGGCGTTGTGGTTTATACAGGTTTTCGTCCCCTTTAATTAACATATGAAATATATGATGGACTCATTCTCAGATAAGGGGGTCATTCATAACTTTGGTGCAACCGTGAACCCCCGTTATAGTGAATAGTTTTAGACCGTCAAACCTCGGTAATGAAGTGGAAACGGGGAACCAGTATTCTACCCAACGACTCAAGCTCTCTGATCTATGAATGAGCGGGCCATCTGTTACTTTTGTTGATGGACGGCCTCCCAGAACTCGAAGAGCGAGCAGGCTAAGAAAGTTTCCTCATACTTTCCTACACGAACTAATCTCGCGTTCTTTCCGGTCAGGTAGGCTTCTCATCTCACCTGCAGTCAGGCTGTTTTAGGGTCTTTCTGATATCCCATTCTTATATGAACTGTCGTTCGGGAGTTTGTGTCTAGCGTCTAGTAGCTTTCAACGCTTCTGACATCCAATATTTATGCTCGCGGGCCGTGTTTGTCAATTTAGAGTACAGTAAGAGGTGAGAGTTAGAGGGGTCAGGTGGCATCGTCTACGGTTTAAGTTTGTCCGATGGGCTTGTGCCACAATACCTCGGGTTGATTTCTTAGGTGCCAGTCGTCGCGGTTAGCAGAAACGTTGTTCAACGAACATGAGTGTAAATGAACGATAAGATAGTGAAGTCGCTCAGATATTTCCAGTTAACTAAATACTCCCGAGATAGCCAGAGAGCCGGTTTACAACAGCTACGTCAGGCTTAACCAGAGGACAGGGCGCCGTTTTGCATTACCGGAACTAATGACTAAAGCCGATAGAACATGAAATCGGTGTTGTTGTTGGAAATAAACGGACGTATGAGGGTGGCGATACCATCAGAATGCCCAGACTGACACAGGAGGACGATTCAGGATCTCATTCGAAACTCGTACGGTAAGACAACAAACTAAAATTAGTGCCGATTTTTCGGAATAATGTGGTGGATTATCAAACCACAGGTGCGAGTATTCCAACACTCGGTGGAATACCTCGACGTGGGGGAGGCCTGTCCAAAAGCCTGCAGCGGATCAGAGACAGCATGGCCGACCGGCGTAAGTTACACCGTCGCTGCGACATACACCTTTCTGTTTGGTTTAAAAGACAATCGATATGTGCAAGCCACCTGACGGCGTTAGTCTTCGGTCCCTTCGTGGCGCTACTTTTTTTTACATTTGTATTTACATCCTACCGTTATATTGGTTTTACACGACATCTATGATACCATTTGTCCACTCTTCTTATCGTTAGTCCGTTGTATATCGTAATAAGTGCTTGACTGTAACGTGATGCCACAATGTACGTCAGATCAATTGAACTGCAATAAATCCATCGTTGTAACAGTATTCCCTGTTTCATGCGCTACACTCCTGCTTTGTTGCCAGCACCAGGAATCCCACAGGTGTAACAATCGTACCGCGTTGTGAGTGAAATAGACAGAAGGCTGATATACAATTTACGCCCCAGCCGGTTCTGCGTTATATCTGGTAGCGTTTAATATTGGTGGTTTAATTTAAATTTAAAAGTCAGCTTCGTCGATCGCGAAGCGTCATTTAGGGACGCAACACGTCAAAGACTCCGCACTGTGGAAGTTCCGGTTATCGAAAATCTGGGTTCAGGCTGATCCAAATCAGCGACAAGAACAGCATGTCCAAATGCGGCACGCGCTTTACCAGCTAAGCCACGCCGGGAGCTCGGAAATTTCACATTTGGACTCAGTTACTCACTCGTTCCAGATCTGTAATAAAATCTGTTAATTTATCTAGGGATGTGATTACCTCTGCAGGGTTTCTGAAACAGTTCACACCGGAATCCACCAATGCTACTGTTGGATATTGAAACGTTATCACTGATAAATAGTGTGTTCGTAGCAGCTGATGGAGAGATTGTCCTGTTTGTACATGCTGTTTCTGTCGCTGGTTCGAATCTAGTCGAAGCCCAAGTTTTTCACAACTGGATCTCGAAATCTTCACGCAACATGTGCCCTTCCAAATGAAATACGTCTGCCCTTGCACTTATTTTGAAACTTCACGGCGTCAGTATACCTCCAGGTACCAAGATTCGAATGACGTGTTATCCTTTGGTTTCTTACGAAAATTCAAGTAGTGAAGGATCGCTCTTCTAAAAACTATGAATCGGATCACGCAACAGTTGTCTACCGCTAGTTCTGTGCGTTATACTTTTTTCTTGTACACGAGTCCCCAAAGGGAGCTGAACGTTTCTCTTTGCATTAAAAACCACTATTTCCCTCAGTTAATGTTTCACTGAAACATACCTTAACTTGTTTTGCTGCAGTACCAAAATAGCACTTTCCCGGGTGGTAGCTGAAACAAATGTGCAGATGCTTGGGTTTTCTATTGATATTACCCCATCTACGACCGAAATGTTTCATTAGACGGGAACATATTGGTACCCACTTATCTTATTCCTTATGCCGCACAAATATTTTAGCTTAAACCAATTTTATTTGTCGAGAATTAACAACAGATGTGTAAACGTATTGCAAAACGAGTTCGACTAAATGTGATCGCCGTTTGGTTCAGATGCGCGCAAGCAACCGGCTTCATTATTTCAACCAAATCTCGACACCCTTATTCCTACATCCAGTCGTTTCAAATTCTGGGGATGCTTTCTCCCCGTCAGCTGGTGTGGATGCGGTTCAGCCAGAACAGCCTTCTGGTACCTCCGGTGATCACTGTTCCGGTATGATGACAAGCCCCTCCCTATCAACAGAATCAACCTTCAGACAGATTAAAGCTTTTCGGAACATCCCATGCCGTTTGTATCGGGCCAGCAAGTTCAAGGGTGGTGCTTGTGCAGGCTACATACAAAAGCGCGTGCAGCCCTACACTTCCGATGGAACTCCGTTGACGGTCGGTACTATGATGCAACAATTTCTCTCTACGGAAACTGTTGACAGTGAGGCCGAACATGCATCCACTGCCAAAGATGAAGGTGAGTGGTTACACAAGCTTGTGTTTCGCTTTAAATACTCTCATAATAATGTTAGTTAAAATACTAGCCCTCTGTTTGTTAGTTTCGCCTTCGGTGTTGATCAGTCAGTGGAAATAATATTTTCACTGCATGCACCCCCGGTCATAGTTCACCTATGCCACTGTAGTTGCGCTAGTGGCGTTGACGAATAAACTTGGGAATGCTGCTGGAACCTAGATCAAGTTGGTCCAGGTTCGGTCAATATTATAGTGCGTTGATTGTGTGCGGTTTAAAAACGTTTGCTGTACCAAGAAGTTGTCAGTTACATTTGTTCTTATAAAAATTCCTGAAATAGTTGGTTTTCTGCAATTCTACGAACGAGTGGTCTTCATGGAGTACTCGCAGTTTATATACTCTAGATGTGCATGCATCGTAAGACTGATAAAATGTCATGGTCACAAAACTGACACACCATACAATGCAACAGTATCGACCCTTAAGTCCCGGTTGTTGTCATTTGGATTTGGTAGCCCGCTTGTAGCGGAAAACATCGTGTAAAATTCGAGACGAAGGTGATCTGTTCAACTGACGAACTTCTTCGTGATCCCTCGAAATTCCACAACTCAGTATACTGGACACTGCACAACATCCCACTCTTGAGAATGTTCATACTCGAACCCCTTTTTTTCGAAACGATAATGTTAATCGTTGTTGTCACCCCACTTTCCCTTTCTTTCGTGTTTTGTACAGAGTACAAATTTCTCCTGCATGGTATTTGCCTACCTGAGAATACTCCAATCCAGTGGCTCAGCGAACACATGGCCTACGCGGACAATTTTGTGCACATTGTGGCCTGGTCCAGTTCGCGATTCAATCAGGCCCTTGAACTGTGAGAACAATTGATGTTCCTTCCTACGACCACCGGTGTGAGAGCGATGCAATTCGTTGTTCTCGTAAATTGTGCTTTCTCCTCACGACCCACCGTTGCTTATGAAATGCAAACAGCCAGAATAAACATTGTCCTTACTTCCAGCTGAGTAAAATGTTGAATTCCTCATTCAAACTACGGAGCGACCACCCGTGACGTGTTGGCAGCTTGCTTTCCGATGACTTTGTAAAAGTAACTAACCTAATAACTAAATAAATATTTTTCATGGCCTCGTTTTTATTCGACATAGTTAGCCTAAGCTCATCTAGGCTGAATCTGTTTGGGATGACAAGATGATCGAGGTTTTCGATAGCTGCATCCACCTTAGTTGTTCTTCACGGTCATACCTACATGTTTATCGCGACACCACATGAGTCAAAGACTTATTTGGCCTTCTGGTACAATGGCTGAAACTAATCGCTATCCAGTTCATTAGAAATCAAACGTCGCCTAGCCAACCAGAGTGCCAGTTTCGTCTGGTCAAGTACGAGTGCTCGGAAAGCAACTTTTTCCATTTGTTCAGCGCCCTACTCTGCCTCGTTAACAAACGACTGTCACGGAAATGTGATACGCTACGTCTCTCTCAGTTTACCTAGCCGCTGTGGAATAGACTGACAGCAAAGGTTAATGAAAGTGTATGCAAATGTCACATTTACTTTGTACAATTATGTGGGAGAGAACCGTTATGGATCAGGATACATTATAGAGTTGGGCCAAGATATAACACACCCGAGAAAAGCGTTTCTCGGTGCAGATCCGGCGCCAAACGAATTCATCCAGGATAGAACTGAATTGTTCACGACAGTCGGTTTGCAATTCGTCGATAAACATAGCCAGTTGTTCCAGCAAATTGTCGGCTTTTTGAATAGTGACATTCCGGTCTGGATCTGCAACTAAATGAGCGTAGCCCTCGGGTAGGTCACCTAGTGGTTTGTAACCAGGCCAATCGCTGGTGATTATTGTAGAACCAGGCTGAATGAAAATTCCACTGGTTAACAAACGGGGCTTACTTTTACGCGATGTCGTATGAAACGAATCAAAAGTTTCTGATTGCATCGTTCTTGAGGCAAACGGATAAGAAAGCATCGATTGCCGAAGCGTTCCACTCCAGCCAACGCGCAAATCCTCGGTGGGTCCAGATAAGCACCCTCGGCGATTTGTAGGCAATTACTCCTAATAGTTAGGTCCGTTCTTTTCCCTTTCTATCCATTTCTTAGCCAAAGTTAGCTCTCTTTTTTGGTTGCATGGTAATCATCAGCACTGTCTTCGATGGTGACGATCGAGCAAATTCGGAAGTGAACATCGGCCCGCCTGGTCAAACGTTCTTGTATTCGAGGAATGCCATACGAAACGATGGCTGGTGGTACGTGCGATGCTATTCCAGAATTTCACAGTAACACCTAACGTACCGGACGGAAACCAGCTTGCCTTTCTGTTTGCTCATTTGCAGTTAGTCAACGGAGTATGATGGATGCCAAGGCGTTGTGGTTTATACAGGTCTTCGTCCCCTTTAATTAACTATGAAATATATGATGGACTCATTCTCAGATAAGAGGGTCATTCATAACTTTAGTGCAACCGTGAACCCCCGTTATAGTGAATAGTTTTAGACCGTCAAACCTCGGTAATGAAGTGGAAACGGGGAACCAGTATTCTACCCAACGACTCAAGCTCTCTGATCTATGAATGAGCGGGCCATCTGTTACTTTTGTTGATGGACGGCCTCCCAGAACTCGAAGAGCGAGCAGGCTAAGAAAGTTTCCTCATACTTTCCTACACGAACTAATCTCGCGTTCTTTCCGGTCAGGTAGGCTTCTCAACCTGCAGTCAGGCTGTTTTAGGGTCTTTCTGATATCCCATTCTTATATGAACTGTCGTTCGGGAGTTTGTGTCTAGCGTCTAGTAGCTTTCAACGCTTCTGACATCCAATATTTATGCTCGCGGGCCGTGTTTGTCAATTTAGAGTACAGTAAGAGGTGAGAGTTAGAGGGGTCAGGTGGCATCGTCTACGGTTTAAGTTTGTCCGACGGGCGTGTGCCACAATACCTCGGGTTGATTTCTTAGGTGCCAGTCGTCGCGGTTAGCAGAAACGTTGTTCAACGAACAAAGTGCAAATTGACAGCGATAAAGTCATGGTTGAGCTCCACGTATATTTTCCAGTATAACTGACTCCTGGATGAAGCCACGCCGTTTACAACAGCTACGTCAGGCTTAACCAGAGGACAGGGCGCCGTTTTGCATTACCGGAACTAATGACTAAAGCCGATAGAACATGAAATCGGTGTTGTTGTTGGAAATAAACGGACGTATGAGGGTGGCGATACCATCAGAATGCCCAGACTGACACAGGAGGACGATTCAGGATCTCATTCGAAACTCGTGCGGTAAGACAACAAACTGAAATCAGTGCCGATTTTTCGGAATAATGTGGTGGATTATCAAACCACAGGTGCGAGTATTCCAACACTCGGTGGAATACCTCAACGCGGGGGAGGTACTGTCCAAAAGCCCACAGCGGATCAGGGACAGCATGGCCGACCGGCGTAAGTTACACCGTCGATGCGACCACACACCTTTCTGTTTGGTTTAAAAGACAATCGATATGTGCAAGCCACCTGACGGCGTTAGTCTTCGGTCCCTTCGTGGCGCTACCTTTTTTACATTTGTATTTACATCCTACCGTTATATTGGTACCCATTCACCCTTTGTCCCACTATTCTTTCGTCAGCTCCATTAATGGTATAGGCGAAACTGTAACGTGATGCCACAATATAACACACCCACCCCCACCCAAGAGAGACGATCGGTCTTCATGGAAGTGCTCGCAGTTTATATACTCTAGATGTGCATGCATCGTAAGACTGATAAAATGTCATGGTCACAAAACTGACACACCATACAATGCAACAGTATCGACCCTTAAGTCCCGGTTGTTGTCATTTGGATTTGGCAGCCCGCTTGTAGCGGAAAACATCGTGTAAAATTCGAGACGAAGGTGATCTGTTCAACTGACGAACTTCTTCGTGATCCCTCGAAATTCCACAACTCAGTATACTGGACACTGCACAACATCCCACTCTTGAGAATGTTCATACTCGGACCCCTTTTTTCGAAACGATAATGTTAATCGTTGTCTGGCGTCTCACCCTCACTTTCCCTTTCTTTCGTGTTTTGTACAGAGTACAAATTTCTCCTGCATGGTATTTGCCTACCTGAGAATACTCCAATCCAGTGGCTCAGCGAACACATGGCCTACGCGGACAATTTTGTGCACATTGTGGCCTGGTCCAGTTCGCGATTCAATCAGGCCCTTGAACTGTGAGAACAATTGATGTTCCTTCCTACGACCACCGGTGTGAGAGCGATGCAATTCGTTGTTCTCGTAAATTGTGCTTTCTCCTCACGACCCACCGTTGCTTATGAAATGCAAACAGCCAGAATAAACATTGTCCTTACTTCCAGCTGAGTAAAATGTTGAATTCCTCATTCAAACTACGGAGCGACCACCCGTGACGTGTTGGCAGCTTGCTTTCCAATGACTTTGTAAAAGTAACTAACCTAATAACTAAATAAATATTTTTCATGGCCTCGTTTTTATTCGACATAGTTAGCCTAAGCTCATCTAGGCTGAATCTGTTTGGGATGACAAGATGATCGAGGTTTTCGATAGCTGCATCCACCTTAGTTGTTCTTCACGGTCATACCTACATGTTTATCGCGACACCACATGAGTCAAAGACTTATTTGGCCTTCTGGTACAATGGCTGAAACTAATCGCTATCCAGTTCATTAGAAATCAAACGTCGCCTAGCCAACCAGAGTGCCAGTTTCGTCTGGTCAAGTACGAGTGCTCGGAAAGCAACTTTTTCCATTTGTTCAGCGCCCTACTCTGCCTCGTTAACAAACGACTGTCACGGAAATGTGATACGCTACGTCTCTCTCAGTTTACCTAGCCGCTGTGGAATAGACTGACAGCAAAGGTTAATGAAAGTGTATGCAAATGTCACATTTACTTTGTACAATTATGTGGGAGAGAACCGTTATGGATCAGGATACATTATAGAGTTGGGCCAAGATATAACACACCCGAGAAAAGCGTTTCTCGGTGCAGATCCGGCGCCAAACGAATTCATCCAGGATAGAACTGAATTGTTCACGACAGTCGGTTTGCAATTCGTCGATAAACATAGCCAGTTGTTCCAGCAAATTGTCGGCTTTTTGAATAGTGACATTCCGGTCTGGATCTGCAACTAAATGAGCGTAGCCCTCGGGTAGGTCACCTAGTGGTTTGTAACCAGGCCAATCGCTGGTGATTATTGTAGAACCAGGCTGAATGAAAATTCCACTGGTTAACAAACGGGGCTTACTTTTACGCGATGTCGTATGAAACGAATCAAAAGTTTCTGATTGCATCGTTCTTGAGGCAAACGGATAAGAAAGCATCGATTGCCGAAGCGTTCCACTCCAGCCAACGCGCAAATCCTCGGTGGGTCCAGATAAGCACCCTCGGCGATTTCGATCACACCCTCCAAACGGTCTGTCTCTCGTTTGAGATACTATAAACAAAAATGGTGATTAAAACTACACACGACCTACCCAACTACAGACGGCTCGCAGTCGATTAATGAACACAGTAACGACCGCAGGCGGTGCACCGGTCT
>LOND01007703.1:0-11656 GCA_014220965.1 Paragonimus kellicotti | reverse complement strand
GTTAGCACGTTATATGAACTGTGCTGTTTTGCGTCTGCAATTGATACGAGTAAATAAACCGTTAAAGACTTGCGGTGCACGCATTTTTGTGTGAGATGGTTCAAAGGAACTGAGTCTTATCACAAAGCGTCCATTAGTTCCAATGTATGACAAGATGGACTAAACTGTTTAGTTTTCTTGAACTTTTAACAATGCCATGGATATTCTTCTAACTATATAAGTACGCACCAACACTTCAGACCATTTAGAATTTCTAGTTTTCGACTACTTCCATTAACTATCCTCTTATTTTAACGTCATCAACATGCATGTATCTGATTAGCACTGTTTTGCGCAATGATAAGTAAACAGGGGTGCAATCTTGCAGACGGCTACTTTCGGCAATTTTTCCCCAGAATAGTGAATGAAACCACATATTCTTTAACGGGGCATGGCACCGTCTAAACAGAGAAGATCAAGAGAAGGAAAATACTAGTGGAACTTTCGGACACCGACTTTCAAATGCAGTTTTTGTGGATCCACTCCGTTACATGGGTCAGCACACCGTTCAATATGTGACAGGTGTTGTCGCAAACTGAGTTAATTGAGTGACTAGGTGAGTAAGTTGCCAATACAACTGTTACATACCGAACTGCCAGATTTTGTTAATCTTTTCTTCCGGCTGAGTTTGTTTCATCATTCGCTGTCGTCGTGCCGGGCCAGGAGAGCCACAGATCAGCCATTTTGAAGAATTGGTGTATACGTTCACTAATGCTTAGAGAAGCTCAGTTCTGATATGGTAAGTTCCTCTTTGCTGAATTCTAACGTTTAAGTAAAACTGAGAACAATAGTCCAGACTTTCTAAATTCATTCGACGAAATTCATCCTGACGCTATCAATATGTGCCTGGTATCAGCGGCAGAAACGTCTATTGTCAAACTTCATAGTGCAGAATCTTCGTCCTTCTTGGCCGCTCACCCCTAAACCACTCGAAACCGAAGCAAGCGTGATTCTCTGGTATGTGTTTCACATACGTCACTAGGGTGAAAGCATCAGCAACTCCACCCTCCCAGTGGACTGTAATCCGATCCGTGCCTATAACAAACACTTTGTTGTGTAACTTTAGGTGATTTTAACGTGCATTCTTCGTTCATCAAACATAATCTAGATGCTTGATAAAGAGTACCGAGTGTAGGTAAATTATCGTGGGAAGGGTGAAACTGTGGTCAATTGAAGCGTGAGTATTGTTCGCTTTTTGACAGCTGAATTAGTGGGTTACATCTATGCAGACACGGAGAGTGAATAGAAAACCTATTTCAAATAAACATGTTCTATTTGGCGGTAATCGTGAAATTATCGTCAATGACTTAACCAACTAGTACAGCCAGTTCATTCAAAAGTCATTTACAATTAATGTGACCCGCTCTGTTTTCATGGTTGTTCTTTGACACATTATTAGCGTTATTCCTGAAACTTCAAGTTCACTCATGTAACATTCCACACATATAAACATTTCATATAATTTATTTAAATACTGCTCACGTCAAATTCAAAACATTTCCAACGGTACTGACTGATTTACACAAGTGATGGCTTTAACACGTGAAAGTCCGCGATTTAATCCCAACTCACACCTGCACGATTTTCGGATTTCATAGACGCTTCATCGGTCCGCTCACCATATGGCCTCCCGCCACTCTGACTGACATTGCCGGCCGTTGCAAACAGTCAGAAAATGAATCAAGGATATTATTTACGGGCATATCACGCAACAAGTGACAATATTAAAATTATTATGAGGGTACCGCTGATGAATTAGGATTACGTTTCGTTCAAGTCACAGTCATCTTAATTGATTGACTGGCTGTCCACTGGTTCGAAATTCTTCTGCGTGACGTTGACGTGTAAACGTGAATGACAAATGTCAGTGTTGAAAACTCGAGGCACAGACCCCAGCTATTTTGAACCCGTCCAGTAGGCGCAGTACTTCCGATATTCATTTTCTTAACGTAATTGATACCTCACATTCTGTTAACCTTAGCCAAACAGGCAAAGGTTGTCAAACAGACTCGCTAATGTTACCAAGGTAGAGAACACATTAGAAAATAATGCCCTGTTATCTGATACGGTGTCGTAGCCAGTTCAGCGACCCTGTCCAAACCCTGATGTTAAGTAAACCCATTTATAACGTACGATTTAGGTTGGTTTTCGTGCCGTAAGTGATACGGAGAAACCAATAAACTTTATGGATGTGAACCATAGTAAGCTTGGTAATCCACTGCCCTGGTCAGGACACTATGTACGATGTTCACTATTCAGAAAGCCGTGAAGGCGATTTTCAGGGAACACATTAAACTGACTAGCGAAGACCGCTAGATTTACGCATTGGTCTCTCTGACCTGACAGTCACTGACGTAACTAGACTTCTCCGGCAGACACACTCGGCCTCGTTGAGTGCGCCACGACCATTGTGAATAACATCAAAAACGGAGAAAATGACGGAAAAGACGCAAGCTGTTTAGCCTACAACCCGTTTACGTTTTTCAATTAGGATGGAGTATCAGTCTAACAGAACAAGAAAAATCAGATCGAAAAGGAGGGGAATTTACGCGACAAAGAAATCGCACTGCTGTTTCTGATGAGATGCCCCTAGCAACCTTTACAAGTATACCTAATCCAATCAGGGAGCTTAGAACCCCCAGTCATCCCTGTTCTCTTTTAGATGGCGGCCTCATAGGGCACTGCAACATGCTGGCTCAGTCCTTTGGGCTCACTGAATCTCCTCCAGTAGACCCACTTGCAACGCTTCCGGTAGGCAGTGGGAACGTGTCTTGAAGTTGCTTTGTGTTAATATGGATTCAACACACTGGACGAACTACGTCACACCTCTATCTGGTGAAATCTGTCTAAACCACATATCAAGGGGAATTGGTGTATACAAGAAAGGCAAAACAGTGAACTGTCTACTCGTGTGCTTTGGGCTGGAAAGAACGTAGACAGCAAAGGCGGTACGTGACCTTATTTTGGTTCGTAGTTAAACGTTCCAGGTATTGGCGACGGGTTGCTAACGTGTATCAATGGTTCAGACCAACAAGTACTTAGCGTTACTCCGAATTTTACTTGTTCGATTGATATGATATACAGAGCACCCGGTGCTCGCAAAAATGCCGCACGGTGTAGGGCAACGCCCTGCGCAGAAAACCATCTTTAGTTGATATTCAAATTTTGATAATGGGAGACTTTACTCGTCCAGCATCAGATTTTGTTGATTGATATCTTCTTCCGCTAGTCAATCCGGCAAGACAGTAATGGTGGTTGAACTACTTCAGCATGTTCCGGATCATACTATATGGACAGTGGATCAAAATCCACCTCGTATTGATAAGATTCTTACCAACCAGGCTGATATAACTGGCAACCTGAAAATTACGGCTTCCTCTGGTCAAAGGATCGCGCGAAAATTGAAATTAGCATGGTATACTGTACCAGGTAAAATATTCACCAAACCATGAGTTTAATGAACTGTCCCAAGACAGGTTTCATAACTCGACGCAAATGATTAACCTAGCTCGAGCACCAGACTCCGCCAATATAATTAATAACGGACCATCATCGAGATATCTCCACTGCAGGTTCAATACAGTGTGCTCGATTTAGTGAAAAAGCAAGACGCCCAAGAAATAGAACGAAAAGTTGGATAACCTTGATACGTTTAACATGGAACTTGTGCCAAATGCAACAGACCGGAGTTATGTTTGTTGAGTACCTTGGTTGGAGCAACTGCTCCAAGGCTGCTATAAAAATTGTTCTTCCTTCCCTTGACACAGACGTATTCTATATATGACAATGAATCTCAAGCTTGTTAACATTGAAGTACCAACATACACGAGGTGTAGTGTCAGAATTTCAAAACTTCAAACACCTAGGTAATTTAACAATAAAGGTGCACGGTCATCCGACACCACGTAAACAATACGCAATTGTGCGTATTCACAAATTACGGTAGCCGATCGTGCACACTGGAGGCTACAGAATTATCCCAAAAATCAATGCTGTAAGTTAGGGTCAAATTGGATAACGTGCTAGTTCAAGAGTTACCCAGCCCGGAGTTGACAACTGCTGTCGTGAAACGCTGCCACCGGAATAGCAGATACCGTAACAGTACTTTGTACACATGCCTTGTCACCAGGCAGTCTATCAAAAGCCAGAAAGCAGTTCACAACCTCACTTGTCTTCCAAGGTAGATGCAGAGATGGCCCGGCAAACTACTCGCCAACAGCGGCGCATTCAATTGCCTCCAAAATAATGAATGGGTTACAAGAGATAATCACTTGTTTGCTACTTACTGGTCACAAATTTCCTGATTGTTCGTGATATTTGAGCGAGAGCTGTCGGTGTTTTTAAGCTTGAGTTTTCCAATGAATTCGTCAGCTTTGATCATTCCATCCCATTAGGGATATTCCCTCATTATGGTCTCGATGAGCACTCACTCACGTGGCCGGAGAATTACCCAGCTAAAAATAGGTTGAAAGTCATGGTGAGTAGAAAATTATTGACGTAGTTCCTTGCCAAAAGCTGCGATTCACTGAATTTTCACCTTTGAGACTCTGCTGTTAATCTTTTTTCTCTGAACTACACAACATCACCCAAATGTTGAGTTATGACTACAAAATCTCTGGCGAGTTAAGAAATGACCAAAGGATGTGAAAGCGTTACAAAGCGTTTTGAATTATATGACAGAGTAGTCCGTATAAGCAGTCGTGTTGTTCAATATAGAAAACTGCAGACATGAATACTACTATCTTGACAATACCAAGCTAATGGTATCAGGTTGTTATTGAGACATTTCGGATTCAGTGCTGGACAGCTTAACGCACTCCACAAATTGTACCGCGGTGGCTGAAACCCATAAATGAAATTGAACCTCATAGGAAAAGTTTTGAAATCCTCTCACATGAAGTTTTTCTCACTGTGTTCAACTCTACAATCCGCCCACACCCGAAATGAAACATGGAGACCTTATCTTGAGTAAGATCTGGTACTCAGTGAACGGGACGGACCACAGGTAAACTTAATGGCCAGTGAAACTACCCTGTCAGTATTGACTTCTAGTTTGGGGCAGTGGAACTATGTACGAATAATTAAAACTCAATCGTTGTTATTTAATGAGAACAGGGGGGAAAGGCTGAGAATGCATGTGATCGGACTAGTGGATAATCACATCAACGATAGAAGATAAGCAACAACCATGGCAGACTCAACTACAGTTTCTATTGGTATCCGTGATCAGTATCTTCGTGATAACAATAATTCGGATACACAGGTTGCACGTCATAAGTTGTCGGACCGGCAACATTGCGCTGATATGATTTGTAACTATCGATGTGTGATGCATCGCATATTCTCATGTCTGGAGTCTGAACGTGTTGCTGAAGCGTTCATCCTCTAAGGTGCGACAATGAGAGTTCGGTTGACACAAAAAAACTTGAGCATGTGGCTGTTACAGTTTGTCAGTTTTCGTGCATAAGATCCACCAAGTGAATGCGGGTACACGCTGGCGACTAGTTTAAATGATGTTGCTGTGAGTGGGATGACTGAAGCTAAGGATCGCTCTTCGGAGACTGTTGCGTAGTCCCGATAGTTAAATTTTGGTGTCAATAGCTCAAATGTGGAATGACTGAATGGCTGGTATGCAGTGTAATTAATCGCATAGCCATTAGGGTTGGTACAGGACGATGAACCGTCACAGACTAACAGACGTGTTAATTATGAGCGAGTTACAGCATCTTACAGGACATATCTTACACACAAGACATTCCACTCTCTAGGTAATCTGCTGGTGGATCTACTCCAATCAAATAAAGAAACATGTCGAAAGGGTTATTCATTGAAATTACTGATTTATGATGTAGACCAATCTGCTTCACAATTAGGGTCTGTTCACATCACGAATACACGGCCTTACTCTGGCACCACAGATGGATCATTTAGAAGTTCAAATATTCTACTTGATAAGTAACTTGAATTACAAGTTTTCTTACCATTTTTCCTAGACCGCTTGTCCAGGCCATTGAACGTTCATACAGTGCGAGGGCGCGTCTCAACATCCATTACGGATATGATTGTCTGCCAGTGGTTTCGCCCCAGTTTTTGTGAAGGTTAGAAAACGACTAGGCGTCACAGGGCCTGGGCTGACGCCACCTGTTGGATCTTAAATAACAAAAAAAACAAAAAAAATACAACTAACAAAAAACTAGACAATAAAAAAAACATAAAATAAAGACACAGAAAAAAAGAAAAAAATCATTAAAAGACAAAATAGACGCTAAAAGCTCCAGAAATCAACCGCCTACGAGTTCCTAACTACACGCCACAAGTCGCCTTACCCGCACCTGAGAGAGAATGGCTTGGGGTAAAAGCGCAAATTTAACAAATAAATAAGAAAAAAAAAAAGAATAGAAACACAAAGGAATTCGGAATTATCGAAAAAAAAAACAGTAAAAAAAACTATAAGGCGATCATCATACTGACGATAGTTGAATCATCAGCTCATACGTGTGACAGACACATCTCAAAAACGTCCCTCTCCACCTTCCATTCCTGGCGCGAGCCTGACGGTCTCGGCAGTATCCGTGTTGTTTTTCATTACACGATTATCTGGGCAAGCACCTCTCCTGATAAGATATACACATACAAGTGCCATCCTTTCGGGTAGAATACAATTTAATTAATGCCGCTTTGTTCACACAATCAAAACACTTCCACATTCGTCACTCAACATTGCGTGCCACCTCAATGAATGGCAACGCGACAATTTGCCAAAAAACTGCTATGCCAACCCGTTTGCTGTTATGCATGTGATTACGCTCATCAGTAACATAAGTCATTGTTTCCGCATGACATTCAACTGAAATGTGTAGGGACACGTTATGGCCCATCTTTAAATACGTTTTACTATTCAATATCTTTAAGTTTTCACGATTCTGTATATGATAAGAACTGGCTCGTGAACAACCAAGGGAACGCAAAAAAAACCTGATACGAGATGCAATCCCTGTGGGAAATGAAAAACATCTTCATAATCAGCTAACGCACAACCTTGTGCAATTTTCCTCTCTTCGTGACACTTCAGCATGCATCTCGGAGAACACTTTTTAATCAAGTGATGAAATGTGCTAAGTAGAAATTACCAATAGTGGCTACATGAGTAGTTGCAAAATATTCGCGATAACTTTAAAGAACTTACGCCAACTCTGCTGCAAAAATGATGCAGATTATCCCAAGAACCCCAGTGTGGCTTCAGTATGCACAGAGTCTGTATGCCCACAACATTTATGAGGTTCAATTAACCGCTGACCTAATTTCAAAACAACCCGTGGGTTAATTGACGACATTTCACTTCTGACACCAGGAGATTTCGATCTCTTGGTTGAAAAATCACTGGAAGTCAAATCTGTGCAAGGACAGTGCGTTAAGGAAAGGCATATGAGTGAGTTGGGAAACCTGTTAGCTAGTTGCTATAGCAGTGGGTATTTAATGCAACTGGAAGTAACGCTATTACAGTCGGTTGCGTAATCAACATATCTGACAAGGGTATTGTCGAATACAAAGCATGGTTTTTTAGAAAAAGATCCGAAATTACGCCTAGTTGTGGGTCACGACAGAAAGAGAGAAAAGGTTATTTCAAATTTTGAGCTCTCATTTTCTAACTTGACAACAGAGGACGCTGAAAAGGTGTGCTTGCAGCTGGTCGATCTTAGTGTATTTTAATAAGAATGGACTCGTAATCTTGCACCGGATAAAAATGCAACGGTGAAGACTTTGGACTCAGATGAAGCAATCGTTATTTCTAAGGGGGAAAAAGGCAACGCCACTGTTGTACTGGATAAAGCAGACTATGAAGCGAAAGTAGAACACCTACAAGAAATACCGCATATGAAAAGCTGAGAATAAAACCATGACCTCGGTTGAGAATATGAGTAAAAATGAAGTAATTAAATATTTGTGTATGGCAAAAGACAAGTCATGACAGAGGAAATGGTAGAGTTTATATCCGAAGTCCACGGTAACCCCAAGTCTTTGTAGACTGTCAAAAATTTTCAGAGCTCACGTGACCATCAGACCTACCGTCCATGAGCTTGGCTCCTCACCACATCAGCTTACGAGGTATTGGACAGGAATGTTACAACCATTAGCTGGAAAAGCCGGTAGTACCATCGAGAAACTCATAAATGTATACATAGAATTAGCTCAATTTCTCTCACTCACGATGGAATACTCGTTCGTCTTAATGTTATAACGTTATTTATCAACGTATCTCTGGCAAAAAAAAATTAGAAACAACCGGACAATTACTATAATGCTACACCATCTTAGAAGAAAGAAGAAAAATAACTTCCAATCAGATAGTAACTGGGATATCCGTATGTTTAGATATGTACTACATTGTTTTCGACTTAAAACTATATATGCAAAAACAAGGATGAGTCAGGTGACCTTCAATATGTGCGAAATATATATTAAATGTTACACCAGAGAACATCACATGAATTGCGTCTTCTCATTGTTTCCCTCAAGTTCACCAAGGGAACGAGTCGTTTTAGATTTCTACAGAGAAGAATCCCAAAAGATACGACGAGCAAACTTGACAATCATTCTTTGTCTTCAGCGCAAGTTGATCAGTGAACGACTACGTATTCAGTTTTACATACCATGCATGTCCAAATGTCAGTCTGTATATGAGTTTCTAAAAAAGTACGGTCAGGTAAAATGCAGCCAAATAAATCTAGCCTCAGGCAGATTAATAAATCCCATGTCGAACTGCGCTAGCAAAAGTTGGAATCGCTCGGAGAAACAAATGGAAAATTGTGGTCTACCATGAATTCTATCGATTGTTTGTCCATTCAGATACACGAAGTTTTGCGGTACAGTACTATAGTGCACAAAACAAACATGACAAAACAGCCTCAAAACTCACTTTGTCTCGTTACAAATTCCTCATCATTTTCTGAGGATTTGGTAAATACGTAACCACCCTGTCATCAGAAACGTTATTGCGCATTCAAATGGAAGTCCTGTTTTTAAGATCGAGGTATCCCTTACCACGAAGCAGAATTGAAAACCTTCCGCTACATGCCCCGTTTAAAAACATTTATGATCACCTTCAGCAACATTCACCAATATCTCAGGATAATCAAAACTGGCTGGAAGCAAGACTAGTGTGTGTCGCCTACCAACATCAGAATTACAAACAAAAACGTCACAAACATTCTAACACCAACGCACTTCCAACGCTTCAGAAAAATAAGGACAAAATTATAATTTGATGGTGTTAAGTCCCCGCAAAGGCTTAAGGGTTGTGTCGACGGACAAAGCGGAGTGTCTAGGTGAAACTTTTGAAAGTGTTAGTAACACAGAACTTTATCCCGGATAATAATCTTGACAAAAGCTAAGAAGTGCAAGAGGAGATTTGCCGCAAGTTGGAAAGGTTTAATTTAAGTAACATAATCTCTGTCGATCAGTGCAGGCTGATGAAGCCAGTGGGTACACCTACGCCGCATATGTACGAACTGCACAAAGTCCCACGACCCGAATGTCTCCCTTCGGCCTTTAAGTGCACAGATTAGCTCGTTGGCTTGCTGACTGGCCTGAACCGAACAGAAAACTATTCAGTAAGTACAGTCTGAGGGACAATTCCGAAGTTGTTAATTGTAAAGATGGTTTGAATTCCGAGATAAACTGATGTGTTCAGCTGATGTGACGTCAATGTCTACTAACGTTCCGCTTCATGAAACAGTTGACAACATTTACGAATCTTTTGTAAGCAGCAATGTTTTCTTTGTACATATAGTGCAAGATTCAGTTCCCAGACGTGTGGATGGAGTGCAATAAGCAGCCCGTTGGATCAACTTCTAGCGGACTTCCTCATGGCTATAGTAGAATCCATATTATACAAAGTCTGTCAAAACTCGTCGTTCAGACGCTGCGTAAATGATATTCTAGCCATTTTTGAGAGCTCAAGTGATCCAGGTATTTTACTGTTGAAGTTGAACCAAGTCTATCCGAATTTAAAGCTGACAAGAGAGAACGAAGTGAATGACTGTCTTCCGTACTGGACATTCTAGTCACCCGAAGATCAGATGACACGGTAGGAAGATCCGTTTACAGAAAGCCTACCGGACAAGATAGTATCTACATTTCAAAAGCTTATGTTCCGTGCAATATAAGAGAAGCTTATTCAGGGCCCTTCTGCACGAAGCAAAAAGAATTCACATAGAACAACCTACAATCAGAGATGAGTTTATTGAGCTACATAGGAAAGATAAACCGACAACTAGCTGTTCGTATCAAGGAGCGTGTTCCCAAATGGCTTGAAACTCAGTTAGAAACGCCAGGTGCCTGTGCAGATGCCGACGGAGGATATCCAACTACATCAGTTGCAAGGTACATTATCCAAACAAGCAACAGAGTCAAAGGTCCTGATGCATTCGCGGTGATTTTTCATAGCAACCGGGAAAGTTTACTGAGAATTTGCCTATCAGGCGTCACAGTCCCTCTTAATGTTCAAAAACGACTTCTGTTGACGCTGTGGCATCCCTGGTTGTCGGCGTCTCCACAATTTCGGTTTTCAGTTTCGTGTCCGTCTGTGTAGTCCTTTAACCCAAGACTACCGCCATATGAAATTTGGACTAGTATAAAGTTAGTTACATGCACATATGCGATCAGAATGGACGATATGTTACTCCGGAAAACATCACAGTAATTGCCTCTTTTCATTTTTATATTCAAGTTCATCTCTAATATCCCCAGTTTTAGAAAATACTTACATGAAACAGTTTGAGGAGAAGGCACTGATTTAGTTCAGAAGACCATCAAAAGTTTGGTAACGCAGTGTTGACTACACCTTTGTGAGTATGAAGGCGAGATGGAGTCGAAAAATTTGTACAGTCTCTTAATCAAATAAATGCCGAAGTCAAACGGAAAATGGAACTAGAAACTAGTAATGGCCAGCTGTCATTTCTGGTCTGTCTGTTCCATAGGATAGGACGGAGCCTCAAGACCATCGTCTGTCACAAAACCACGGCCGCACCTGATTTTATTAGCCATAAATCTACTAACTCCACACAGGTTTGTGGTAGCACTGCAAGTTCAATGCTCCAGAGGGCCTTACAAATATGTACAGACGACGGTGACCAAAAAATTAACAGAAGGAAGTAATGACTTCGTTAATGAACAGAGAACACCCTAAACGGGTTCTTAAAAGTGAAGTAAGACGGGTAGTCAATTCAGCAGAAAAAAAACCAGGGGATTGGAAAAGTATTGTGGTTATTTTATTCAACGAAGAGACATCAAAGGCTATTCGTAAGGTCCTGAACGGAGTAAGCATCGGAACTCTTTTCCGAAAAGGGGTTACACTGCGCAAAATCTTGATGTCTCTTAAGAACCACTTACCTGCTGAGAGAACTAGTAACTGTGCATATAGAATAGAACTGCAAGAACTGTCTGCAAGTTTGCAATGCGCACACAGCATGAGAACTTGGTACCAGAGTAACCGAGAACCAGAGAAGCATTAGAAAAGCATCCAGAAGTCAACTGGAATATTACGTCGTGATCAGAGATTCTACAATCGCTGACCACGCGTTAGACACTGGTCATAAAATTGACCTAGAAAACGTCA